>JARQZK010002361.1:0-97414 GCA_030704885.1 Cynegetis impunctata | reverse complement strand
GCAGTTTATATATACCTACCCGGATTTTGAAGTATTTTCATTTTATCCTAACTGTTTAATAGAAAGTCTCCTAATGTGTTATTTTTTCTGAAAACTAATTTAATGTCGTGTGATGAAAGTATTCGTTGGACATATATATATATATATATACCTATTTATATATATATATATATATATATATATATATATATATATATATATATATATATATATATATATATATATATATACAGTGCTTTCATGATGAAAAGGAACAAATTCATTAAAAAATTAGGGTTTCAATTTCATGTTAAAATCCTTGGACAGGTCGATTAGTATTTTTTATTTGGGCATTTTTCCGCAATAAAAATTTTGTATACAGGGTGTCTCATTCAAGAGCTATGGCTTTGTCATTATAGTTTTTTTAAAGGTAATACCTCTGTATATTATTTCACTTTACAATTCTACGATAAATTCTTATCACTTTTTGTGAACATACTATGCCTCAATCACGATGGATTGCCAGAAACGGAGTTGGGTAATGAGAGGTACGGATATGAAAACACACAAATGTAATTACTAATTTAATTTTACATATGTTTCAATCTGTTGTCCGTTTACTTCGAGACATTTTTGAAGTCGATTCAATGTTTCCCGTTGCCACATTTTCAATTACTTCTGGACTGATAAGTCTTATTTCCTGCCTGATTCTCTCCTTTAGATCATCAATATTATTTGGTCTATTCAAATAAACTTTAGACTTCAAATAACCCCATAAGAAAAAATCCAATGGGTTATGTCCGGTGATCTTGGCGGCCACTCAATCGGACCTCTCCGTCCTATCCATGCTGTTGGGAAAAGTTGCATCAAAGAAATTGGTCGAACAGCGAATTGAATAGTGAGGAGGTCCCCATCTTGTTTGAAACCATATCTCGTTATTAGGTATGTCAGGATCTTGTGGTTAGGAAACAAAACAGCTAAAGCCGGAAATGAGTTCGACTGGAGAAAGTTCAAGTAGTCCTCTCCGTTTAGTGTTCCTTCAAAAAAATAGGGACCAAAACTATACGATTTCGAACAATCGCTGCCCATGTATTAATTTTTTGAGGCCGCTGTGTGTGGCATTCTTGCATCCAATGAGGATTCTCGGTCGCCCAATACCTTACAGTTTTGTCTGTTGACGTGGCCATTTAAAGTAAAGGTGGCTTCATCAGAAAAAATTATGTTGTAATGAAATTTAGATGTTGATTATGAATTTCAAGAATCTGCTCACAAAACTTACTCTGCGGTCAAAATCGTCTTCTAATAATTCATGTACCAGCTTAATTTTATAGGGATGATACTTATTTACCTTAAGTATTTTATGCACGGACCCTACTGATAAATTGAAATTATTGGAAATTGTAGTAAATGGATGTATGAGGGTTATCTTGGGTTTCTAGTAGAAACGTTCAGCACTGTTTCTTCAGATACTCTCGGTGGTCTTCCTTTAGGTAAATCTCTAACGTGGCCGTATCTCCTGAATTTTGATTCAATTTTGCTGACGACCTGTCGATCTAGTAATTGGCGGACGATCAGGATGATTTTCATTGAATAGATTGCAGACTTCTTCTTGTGAACGCACCCTATCTCCAAAACCAATCATCATAAGTACTTCAATACGTTCTCTCTCAGTAATTGCATTTTCTTAAACAATGAAGTAGTGTAGTGCCTGGAGCGTTAAAAACGTGAAAACTGCGGACTATACAGCACCAGTGAATGAATTTCAGATGGTACATGTGAAATTTCATTCTTCAGATTTTAATGACAATGTTTACCAAAATTTTTTTTTGTACTTTTAATCCACATTTTAAATCTCCAGGTGCTCCACTATCTCCGTTATAATCTGGGAATCCATCAAGTTGAGGCATATGGTATGTTCACAAAAAGTGATAAGAATTTATCGTAGAATTGTAAAGTGAAATAATATACAGGGTATTACCTTTAAAAAAACTAATGACAAAGCCATAGCTCTTGAATGAGACACCCTGTATACAAAATTTTTATTGCGAAAATTGCCCAAATAAAAATACTAATCGACCTGTCCGAGGATTTTAACATGAAATAGAAACCTAATTTTTTAATGAATTTGTTCCTTTCATCATGAAAGCACTGTATATATATATATGTATGTATGTATATATATATATATATATATATATATATATATATGTATATATATATATATGTATATATATATATATATATATATATATATATATATATATATATATATATATATATATATATATATATATATATATATATATATATATATATATATATATATATGATAAGGATGTCGATCAAAAGTACAGAAAGATAATTTTCCCGTTTTTTTTAAATTCCATATGTCTAGCTTTTGAAACGAATTGAATTGCATAGCGACAAAGAATCTGTTACAGTGCTGATGAATAAAGAGAACTACACTAAAAAAATGCATGACTTATTAAACAATGGGAACTTTAAGGTAATTCCTCGAGACCGAAGAATCACAATGCAGGGTAAATCTAACAAATTCTTAAATAGTTGATGGAATCCGGCGTTACTGCGTGATAATTTAACATGATGAACCAAACTAAATTTGAATTTACTACGTTAATTATCACAAAATATTTTGAAAAATATAACACTGCGATTGCAATTTCGGTCACTAGACCATCATCGGGCAGATTGAGTTAAGAACTGAATACAGAATTATAGATTTGCGCTTACGGGTGGGAAAGAATTATTGCAGGTACCTAAGTTCCTCTTGTCTCTTTAGATACCTGCAATAATTCTTTCCCACCCGTAAGCGCAAATCTATAATTACGTATTCAGTTCTTAACTCAATCTGCCCGATGATGGTCTAGTGACCGAAATTGCAATCGCAGTGTTATATTTTTCAAAATATTTTGTGATAATAAACGTAGTAAATTCAAATTTAGTTTTGTTCATCCAACAAACTCATTAACTGGATACGGAATCTGGATATTTCACATTTGATGGAAAGTTTTACTCACAAACATTTGTCTGCACAATAGGATCTAAACTGAGCCCCATATTGTCCCTATACGTGATGGATTACTTGTTGGACACCTGTTTACCAAAACTAACATTTAGAGTTGCTTTCATAAAAAAATTTGTAGACTACGTTATTCTTGCAATGCCAAACAACGAAATAAAAAACATATTAGCAATTTTTAATGAATTTAACACACACCTCAAATTTACCCTAGAAGAGGAAGATGAAAACAAGTCAGTGCCATTTTTGGATACTCGTGTTTGTAGAACTGAAAACACTATAAAGTTAGATTGGTATAGGAAGGGCACATCTTCCGATAAATTCATCCACTATCTGTCCGACCATTCTATCACTATAAAAATCAAATTTACTAAGGAAATGAAAAACAGGATTACAAATATTTGCCATCCAGAATTTAATAAAAGAAACTTAAATAAACTACGGACAATTTTAGTAGAAAATTCATATCCTGTGAAGATGATTAATAAACTTCTTTACTCACCCACTGTACATACAACCGAATAACGAACAAAGAATAGTTTAAAAAAAAACATAATATACTGCAGTCTCCCTAACATAAAAGAATTAACTGGAAAAATTAAGAAAATACTTTCTGAAGAAAAACACTTGAAGATAGTAACATATAATAAAAAATCGATTGCACCACTCTGTCTCTATTCAAACCTTAAAGACCCTATACCAAAGGAACAACAATCAAATGTTATATACCAAGTTGA
Organism: Cynegetis impunctata; assembly: GCA_030704885.1. Lineage (NCBI taxonomy): Eukaryota > Metazoa > Arthropoda > Insecta > Coleoptera > Coccinellidae > Cynegetis > Cynegetis impunctata. The sequence continues at coordinate 93,658 of JARQZK010002361.1, read as the reverse complement.
ATGCGGAGAATGTGAGGGTACTTATGTCGGACAAACTTCTCAATGTTTGAAAAGTAGATTGGCATTGCATAAGAGTGACATAAGAAAGTACAATAATCGTTGTGCTTTGGCTATGCATGCAAACGTGTTGAACCATACTATAGACTTCAACAGTGTCAGGATATTGGATATTGAAAGTAATACAAGAAAAAGAATAATTCTGAAGATGATTCATATACATAAACAAACAAATCCTATAAATAAAAAATCAGAAAACTTAAGTAACATTTATATTATCACGAACAAACTTTGGAAAGAAATTCTACTATGGACCAGTTGATGAATAGTGACAGAGATAGCGACACCAGAACTGAAGATTGATCACTGATATATGTGTAAATTGTATTTGTTATTTGTATTTGATTTGGAATTTGTGGTTGTGGTATCGTTAAATTTTATATAATTATGGTTTATACTTAGATGGTAAAAAAGCCAAAAGAAAGGAAACTCTTAACACGTTCTGAAGGTTAATATTTTAAAGTAATCTTGGCGTCCGAAATTAAGATCGTAGCGCCGGAACGGCTAATATCGGTACTAGAGCATGGGAGATTATCTGTTTGTTTACATTGATTGGTAATGGTATTTACGATTACGCTCATTTCATTTTGAGTTTTCGAACGTTTAGCTTCGTAATTTGTGTTTTTTTGGACCTCGTATTTTCTAGTGGTTCATTGTGTTTCGATTGAGGACAATATTATCTCTGTTCAACAGTAGATAACCCAGCTACATCAAGTTGAAATTTACACTGAGTTTTTATCATTGAACATGAAAATCAATAATAAAATAAAGTAGAGGACGAATAAATTAATTCGTTGAAGGAACTATGTATACCTCATGAAAAGGCTGTATGATAAAACACCTATTCATTTAAAAAATAAAAAAACTTTCAACAGTTTCAAGAAAAGATCTCTGACATGTCTACTTTCATTACAAACTGAAGAATTTTTGAGTATAATGGGCAAAACTAAGTACTTACCAGCAAAACTGAAAGAAACAACATGAAATAAAAGAAGAATTAATATGAATACTCTGCTTGAATGGTTTGAACGTAATAAGTTATTATATTTTTTGAATTTTCCTGACGTATAACAGCTATCCTAAAAGTACGGTGGACTTCTGAGAGTCTGGTTTTTTTTATAGAATCTCTGTTTTCCTGATTATATAATTGAATATTTTAGTTTTTACCTAGCTATATAGTCACCTTTCTTCTGTCCATCATTTCCTTGTTTCCCAATAGCTGGAGAGCTAGTGAACTCTACGAGTAACGGTCTTCCTGTAAGGTTGGAAATTTGTACACTTATGATTTATAGAATGCTGAGGGCAATATCCATGACCTGGCAGGCGTCAGCCCTGCACGTCATCAGCCCCTTTATTTTTTAAATTGTAAAATAAAATAGAGTATATTATAAACTTGTTTCTGTAAGCTTAAAAATTTAATAGGATGTAGTTTATTTATTGTAAATCTTGAAAAAAAATTGACAGGCAATTACAATGAGCAAAAGTATGTGACAGGTGAATCGAAAGGAGCACAGTTGAAGAGGTAAAATAAACTTTCTCCTGTATTTTTGACATTTGGATATGTTTTTGAGTAAACGTTTTAGAATAAATATGTAGAATGACAGGCGGTTTTGAATAGCATAAGACCTTGACAGGCGAGATAAGAAGGGATGTAAGTAGAGTTAAAATGGTGATTACAAATCAGTTTGTGTCCCTAACCTCACTTTTGTATCATGGTAAGTAAGAGTCGTATGGTCTCCGCGTATTTTTCTTCTTCTTTTTTTGTTTATTGGGTAGAAGATGTGTGTATGTCTTATCAGCATAATATGCTCGTTAAAAAGATATACATGTAAATAGAAATAAATATAAATAATATATTTTTTAGTGAAAAGATGTGTATATATATATATATATATATATATATATATATATATATATATATATATATATATATATATATATATATATATATATATATATATATATAATATATATATATATATATATAATATATATATATATATATATATATATATATATATATATATATATATATATATATATATATATATATATATATATATATATATATATATATATATATATATATATATATATATATATATATATATATATATATATATATATATATATATATATATATATATATATATATATATATATATATATATATATATATATATATATATATATATCTTATTAACAGAATAAATGCTCGTTAAAAATATATACGTATTTGAAAATACAATTGTTGGTTTGATAAGGCGGGGTACATATATATTTAGAAACCAACTGTTGCTTTGGTAAGTCGAATTGATGCAAATTATTTATGCAAGATGTCTAGACCTAATGTGAATCGATCGTATCTAAATCTTGTCTTTATGGCGGCTGGATTTCATTTTTATCGTGGTGCTGTCAATTAATATTGTTGATATATGTGAAACTGTCAAAGTGATTGATTGGTTGTTATTTCGAAAATATTCTCGCTTCGGATGCAAATGACCTAGATAATTACGTATCTGAAAAGCAAAAAGTAGTTTGAAATTCCTTTAATGGAAAGAGAGACGCTGTTGAATATTAATGACTCGCTCGATTTTTTTTTGCGTGTCGAGACTTGTAGCATTCCTCTGGATAGTCGATGAAGGTAAACCTTGAACGTTTGATGAACTTGTGTATTTGTGTGGGGGTATGAAAGTATATATACTTTGAGTGTATTACGCATAGCACAGTCGTTGTTCAGAGCCATGTTCGCTAAAATCAACAAAGAATCTTCAACCCGGGAGATGCAGAGCGCAAGCTCTCTTGAGGTTGGGCGAAAATGGAAAATATGGCCAGAATTCAGACAAAGTACGGTGAGAAGATATCTGTGAGGACACCTGAAGCATCAATAATTTTACCGGGGAGGTTTGCTGGTATCTTCAGTGGTAATCAAATTAAGGAAATAAATGAAAATATTGATAATGGTAAAATCGTCACAATGACAAGTTTAGGCAAAGTGGGTCGAACCATCAATATTGAATTTGAAGAGGGAGGTGTGGAAACTTGAAATACATCATACAAACACACATCAGGTCCTGAGCTCTATGAGTAACGAGAAGAAGAAGAAGAATATCCAGTTCAATGATAATGATAAGGTAAATTTAATGATAAAATGGAAATTTGCCTATTCACAAGCTCGTAAAGGTTTATGGGAACAATGTGCGAGAGATAGAGTACGATTTTTTCATCGAATTTCCCAGATGAATGTGATTCTCGTACCTATTCTTACAGAAAAATTGAATTTTATACGTAATTATAAATTGAATGGAGATTTCTATTTTACATATGTACGTTTGAAAGAAGAAGGTCATTCACCTATTGAACAAATAGTAGCATCGATGGAGGGGGATTGTTTTCCAACCAACAACAGGTTTCCAGAAAACAGTTTTAATTCTTCAGAGAGACTGAACCGAATAGGAACTATTTTTTGAAGAAGAAGATGAACGAGCTACAGCAAGAATAATTCCTTTATAAGTATTCTTTTTTCTATGATATAATTAACAAGTGGAATATGTTGTCTAATTTTCCTGAAACAGAAACTGCTCGAGCTGTAATAATGATCAAAAATGATATTGAAACTACAATTGATGAAATCGGAAGATATTGTCACAATCTGTACGACTGTGTGGATAACAAATGCTTCTATTGCACACAAAATTTAGCGGATTTGAAATGTCTCATTCCAGCCTTCAACTTTTGCTATGAATTTGTAAATTCTGAAATTTCATTACGTGAGTTTTGTGAAACACTTTTAGACTTGGGATTCAAAAACTATATTGTGAAAGTGTGGCCAATTCTAACCGATGATCTGAAGACCGAATTTGGATATTTGAGATCTGAGAATCTTATTAGTACTAGAACTCTGTATGATGATTGTGATTATGAATTATTTATATAAAAAAAATAATGTTTTATATATCGAATAAATAACATATTTAAAATAAAATGTTTTTTTTTTCAAAAAAATATATTATATATATATATATATATATATATATATATATATATATATATATATAATATATAATATTTATACATATTACTGAATATTTGAACTATGTATCCAACTGTTTTTTGTGTGATCCATACCTAACCATTTGACAAGAACTTGATTTCCTTTTCTTTTAATAACTTTTTCAACTAGTAGAATTCCTGGGTGTTTCACTTTCTGCAATTCCAAATCGTAGAGTCCACCCGATACATCATTACCATTTTTATCTTGTAACAAATACGTGACTGGGTTGGTATATTTAATTTTTTTCACCTGAAATATTTCATTTGACCAATTGGGGGTGTAGGATTTATCGAGAGCATTTCGGCTCTTACTAATCCTCGCGTAATCGCCTATTTTGAAATTAGTATTCAAGGTAGTCATTTTTATTCTGCTATACACGGTATTCAACAGTTCCTTCTCATTTTTCTTTGTCACTCTATTTTTTTTCATACCTATGGTTCTGAGTGGTGTTATTGTATTTATTTATAATAGTATGCAGAACATCCCACCATTTATATGAACCGTGTAGACTGAAATATTTCCACAATATATTCTTGAGTGTTCTGTTGAATCTTTCGACAATTGAAGCCTTTTTCGATCTCCAAACGCTATAATGATTTATTCCGTACTTTTGCATTAGATTTGCAAAAATCTTGTTATAAAATTCCTTCCCCAAATCTGATTGCAGGTTTTTAGGTGTTGGTTTGATGGATTTCTGTAGAAGATATTCCATTGCGTTGCTTACATCTGCGGCAGATTTGTTTTTTAAAGGGGCAGCCCAAGCTTTCTTCGTAAAACAATTTATTACAGCAAGTATGTATTTATAGCCCTGGTTTTCCCTTGAATAGGGGATCATTTCAATCAAGTCAATCTAAATGAGGTCATTTATTCCTTTTAGAATAACTTTTCTTCGGGGGAAGTTAATCCTTCTCGGCTTGCGCAGCTCATTTACAATGTCAGCCTTCACAGATGTTGCAAATATATCTTTTCGCTTCTTCATAGTTTGTAGTTGTTGTGGTTACGATATCAATTGAATACTATTAATTGAATGCATGATATATATTATTTATAAATCTGAACCCAAATCAGAATCATCAAAAGAAATGGGACATTCAATTAATAATTCAACGAACAATTTCTCATTCTCCACACCTTTAAATGAAATACGATCATTACGTGTCAGAGGCATGTCTTGGAGTTCTTTAAAACTATATTGTTCATCGTTAATATTAACAATTAAATTATTTGGATGAGCATGTACTTCTCTTATGACACCATAATCTATCAAAAAATCACAGTAACTTTCGGTGTCAAATAGAAGATAATTATTCGATGAAGGATCGATTTTATCCGATTGGAAAACTATTATGAATTTATATGTCATTTTTTTGCATTAAATTTAATATCTGAAATGCAGCGTCATCATTAAGTCTTCTATGGTAAGCGCTAATATGATGACCAAACTTGTCAATTCCCATTTTTTTTATCAGTATATTACACCAGCCCGAATTTACCCAATTATAGAAATTATTTCGTTATTCAGACCTGTGTTTCCCAACGCTCGAGATGCTACTAAAAGACATAATCTGTCAACTAGTTCATTTATATCATCCCAGTATATATAATCAATTTTACCTTTGTTATGCAGATCCTTTAAAATAGAACCACAACCACCACCCAACTTTCGTTTTGAAACAATTGTTTTTGAAGGCGGTCTTCGTTCACTTATAGGCATAGATTTTAATTTACTAATTATTTTTTGATATTTATAAGATCGGCTGCCTGCAGTTTGCTCATTTGGATCGAAATTACGTTCGAACGTTTTACAATATCCAAATAATTTTTTTCATCTCTAGCTGTATAACCTTGAGGTCTCCTTTTAAATAGTAATTCATATAGACCAGGTGTACCTGTATATTCTAATTTATTATCACCAATTAATACGTTCCCATTTTCATCGTTTATACTAAGGCCCGGTTGTACAGTAGCGGTTTAAGCCATGGTTCTACTGAGCTAGGCTCAAGGATGAACTCGGTTCAATAATAGCTTTCAGTTGTACAGGTTATTTTGAAGACTAGCTTTACTAAACCGAGTTCAAGAAAATATGTGTTATGTTGGTATCGTTTGCACATGCGCTGTTAATTTTTTTGTCGTTGCTGAATGCAGAGCAGCAGAATTGCAGATATTCTGTGATTTATGTTAATTTGAATTTTGAAAACGGACACGGAACTTGTATGTTGCATTGTGAAACGGCACGCCAAGCTGTATCTTTTTGAAACGAATTAAAGCCAAAAGTCTTACTCAGAAAAAATTAATTAATTAAAAATAGAGACAGATGGAATAATTGAGTGAAATAAGTTACGAATGGAAAATTTATCAATAGAGAAGCATATTATGCTTTAAAAATTAAAAAGAATTTGAAATTACCAATGTTAATTTATTGTGTTGTATAATAGGTGGTTTTTTTAATAAAAAAGTTATATTTCAATAGTAAATTAAATAAAAGTACCTACTACAAATTTTTTTTATGATTATGATATGGAATTCAAATTTTTATGCCCATCATTATGTAATCATTAGAAGAAGCTTACATAGGACACTAACATATATTTCTTAAAATATAAAGAAACAATTTATTACTACAGTTCTCTGAAGTAATTTATTAATTGATGCCTCACAACATTGTTGATATAATGAATATTGTTAGCATTCATGTGAGGTTGAAAATTTACATTATCAACAAAATTAACTGCAGTTTTTTCCATACAACAAAATGATCCATTCTATCTCTATATTTCTTTGGTTGTCTTCCAGCATTATTTAATACTTCTACTATTTCAGCAAAGTCCTCATCGTCTGTTAGTTCCTGAAGATTATCATGTAGCTAATGAGCCATTATTTTTATTTTAAATTATTTTGACAAAAATATAATCTAATATTATGATGATACCTCTACCTTTCTAACAATTTAATACAAGGAGAGAGGTTATATTATCTTTGAGCTCGGTTTAAGCGCCTGAATTCGATGGTTCAGCTGAACCGCATAATTTGACAGCCGGTGAACCAAGCTTTGCGTTGAACTAGCTCTGTGCAACGTTACAGTCTCATTTAAACCAAGTTTAACCTTGAGCTTGGCTTAAACCGTGACTGTACAACCGGGCCTAAAGGAGGCATTCCCAATTTTTAAACCTTGTTTCTCTACATCAAAATGTACGCCAAATCTGAAATCAAACAAGTGTTCAGTATCTCTAACCATATCATGAATATATGTTCGTGATAATGGTGGTAATATATTCATCCACTCATTGAATCCGTCACTCCTAGATATATTATGAATAAATTGTCTGCTAGTATCGTATACATCCTCCAAATATTCATCATCTGTATTATCATTGTTATCTACCACTTCTTCTTCTTCTTCAGAGGTAGGTGAACTTTCAAAAAATTCAGTAGTTTGTTGTGGGTTATATTGAAGAACTTTAGGGGTTGAAAAATTTTCATTTCCACTTTTAGGTGTAGAGTCTACACAATACATGTCTACACTGTAGACATGTATTGTGACCGCTCGAATATGGATGGTTTCCTCCTTTTACTCTTCTTCAGACTCATAATAATCTCCTTTTTCTTCTTCTTCTTCTTCTTCTTCTTTTTTCGGTGATGTAAACATTGATTCTTTACCTTCTTCTCCTTCTTCTTCTTCTTCAGTTTTAAATTCATCAGGTTCAAGTTTAATTTCATTTTTAATTGTGTGTTTTGATCCATCGTTAGTAGTAATAGTTTCAACCAAATTTTTCAAAGGTCTCGTTATCGGTGAGAAAGCTTCCTCCCGTTTAATTTCACTCATTTTGAGCTCATCCAGATATCGACATGTCGCGACTCTTCTACGCGAGCGTTCCTGAAAAAATCGGTTCCTTTTGGATTACGTGTCAAAATTCAAAACAACACGATAAAGAGTGCGATGAATGAAAGCATGTAAACGATTGTATCGGCAAGCAATTAGTTATATACAAGTAAATCGGGATTAAATAAGATCGGGTCTTTTAGAAATTCGTGATTCGATCACTCGTTTATAGGTTGCGATCGAATCAAAAAGATTCGATCAATCACGATCGACACAGGTCTAGTGTGAACTTGTGAAGTGTTGTTGCAGAAGTTATTTAAAGGCTCTTGCACCGTTTTATTATAAAACGTCCTTTAATTAAACTTGGTTTATGCGGGGATTAAGACGGCTTAAACACCGTTTAAATTTTGGTGCAAGCGAAAATGTCAAATTGAATAAGTACTAGCTACTTACTTAAAAATGTTCTCAAGAATTTATGTTTTATTTCAAATAATTAATTAAATATTTTTTTAAATTCAAAGTGATGTTTCATTTAGCAGCAAACTTGCAAAAGTTAGTTCAATTATTCAAAAGATTCAATAGTTTAATGTCTCATTTTTGGATTCAATACATTTTTAGATGCTTAATGAATGTACGAGGTTCGAAACCCGAAGTACGAGATTTTCAGCTTCCATGTACGAGGAAATTAATTCTATGGTTGGCAACCCTGGCTAGGCATTCCAAATCACGTGACACAATATGGCGTCTGAGGGCAAACAGTTTTCTGAAGTGTCATAAGAAAGCGTTTGGTTCGTGGTGACTAAATCAGTTAAAACGGTATTATCTCCAAAGTTTTGTAAGTTTTTTGTTGTTTATAGACTTTTTAAGATGCAGAGTGTTTATTTGAAGACATTATTGTTGCAAAATCCTGATATTGGTAAAAGGTAAGCTGAAAAATCCAATTTGTCCTTTGTTTTGACAACAGCCGTTTTCCTTTCCTAGTTGTAGTAAAATATTTATTTACAGATATCAAATGAAGCTGAAGTTACTAAATGATGTGGACCCTTTTACATTGAAAATTGAGGAACTAGATAATTCAATTCATGGAATTCCACCTGTCAAACATGGATATTGTTTCATATTTAGTGCTAACCCATAGCTATTACACCAAAGAGCAAATGAAGGCTACAAAAGCTTGCAATCATTTAAGTATTTTGAGTCGGGCTGTGTTGTAAATGTGGGGACAAAGGTGGTGAATGGTTTCTACATTTTAGAAGAAAAGGTAAGTCTTTTGAACTGCATGAGCAGATATAATTGCATTAGTCAACTGTTTTTGTGCTCTTTATAATGTTTGAGCGTTTCATGTTGGATTTCATATATGAAGTACATCAATATCTTTTACATCTATCTCTACCTTAAAATATCTTGTCAATATTTCTGTACATTTTTGTATTTTTTAGGTCAAACATTCTCAGAGAGGAAACGAAAAACCATTGGAAGTTTGGTGCATTGTGGCCAAAGATGGTAGTGTATCAACAGCACATTGCACATGTATGGCAGGACACAGTGAAGTTTGCAGTCATGTGAGTGCAATTTTATTTGCAGCTGAATATGCAAATAGAAGAAAGGCTGAAATATCTTGCACAGACGTACTGAGTAATTGGACGATGCCATCATTCTCTTCACAAGTGCCCTTAGTACCAATCAGTGAAATGGATTGGGGAAAATCTTCAGCTGGTCAACATAGGAATAGGGATGTTATACCAAAACCAATTAACATACAAAATCTCTTGAAGAATATGGAGGAATTGGGACTTAATGCTGCAACGATGCGAATAGTAGAACCATTTGCTAGTGATATAGCAACACAAGTGAATCAAATTCTACCCTCTGTGCTAAATATATTTGATGAGAGTCACACAAGTAAAACCTATTTGGAACTTCTTAAAATATCCAAGACAATAAATTTATCATTAGATTACGAACAAATTATAAACATTGAAGAATCTATTAGAAACTGTTGAATCTACTAGTCGATGAAGAGTATCAAATGTATATGAGTGAAAATCATGACTCGTTTGTGGTCAACGAAGTCGGATTTTTAATAAGCAAAAAGTGGCCTTGCCTTGGTGCAACTCCTGATAGACTAGTGTTTTGTGAGTGCTGTTTGGGGGGGTGTCTGGAAGTAAAGTGCCCATATTTGTTGTATACAAATAATTTTACTGATATAAATGAATATTTATCTTTAAAAAGTTCATGTTTAATTAGCGAATGATAAGGTAACTTTAAAAAAAATCACATAGTTATTATTATCAAGTACAAATACAAATATGTGCAACAAACTTAAAATATTGTGATTTTGTTATATGGTCGCCCAACATTTATTTTTAAAGAAAGAATTTGGCCAGATTTTGAATTTTTTGAAAACGAGAGTCAGATTGCAATTAAATTTCATTCAGAGGTCATAATGCCTGAGCTCTTGGGAAAATATTTTACAAGGAAAGAGGGAATGACTGAAGTAAATCATTGGTGTATTTGTCATAGCGTAGATGATGGGAGACCTATGATTCAGTGTGATGGAGAAGACTGTGAGATAGGTTGGTTTCATTTTGAATGTGTGGGATTATCGGACTCTCCAAATATTGCATGATATTGCCAAAAATGTAATTAGATATGAACATTGTTTCGTTGATATTGACATTTAGTCAGGTACGTGTCAAGTTGATTACACTTTGCATAACAATTACTGTAATGTTTTTATGTAAATTAGTGTGTATAATATTTATAATATTGTCTCATTTATATTGGCAAAAGGTGAACTGAAATAAAACAAAAATAATAAAATAAAATAGTTTTAATTCTTATTCTATGTTGCATAAATTAAAGTTATAAATACTTAATTTATATATTTTGATATACATTATAAAAATCCCCAAATATCATTATATATGGTGTAGGGTATTAATGCACTTACAATTAAATTACATTGTAATATACTTAAAATATGAGGAAAAAAGGTTATTTTCGATTATTATTTAAAAACAATTTATAATAAAGAAGTGAATTACAATTTTATTACACTAGATACAGGAAGTACAAGGTACTGAGTCAAGTTCTACATGAAAGTCTGCTTGTTCAGCCTGCAGAAAAAATTGTTTTTATTTCCATTGCAATTTAAGATCATATACCTAAATAAAAATTTACCAACATAGTATTTTTTATTAACTTTTTAAAATTATAAACAATATCAATAATATGAAAAGAAGTTTTTAATAAATTAAGCTTGTTTAACTCATGCTTTTCGAGTGAGTAGAACCTATCGGGTTAGATCTGTCAAACTGTCCACCGCAGCTGACATTTAGAAGTTCCATTTTTCTGAAAAGCATGAGATAAACGTGTTGATTGTATTACTTACCCTCAACTTCCTTCTTTTATCTACTCTTTCTTTTCTCTCAACATGATCCTGTTGCCTATGCATTTTTAGAGATTTGTGCCCCATTTCCTGTGATGGAACCCAATCAGGATGATTTTCATCTTCTAAACCAGCAGGTTTGCCTGAAGGTAATTCAGACTTATGTAAAATACTTTCAATGTAAATGTCATTGTATAATTTGGCCACTTGTTGTTTTCAACTATATCACTTACCAGTAATAAAATGTTTACTGCAGACTCTCTGGTTCTTCAATTTCGATTCAGTAAGATCGTCCCGCTTAATTGCTGCTATCCATAGAGCCCTACGCCTTTGAGATAATTCGTTTTTATCCGTAACAAACTTGTGGCTTAAAACCGCAGGCACTGAAAAGAATTTTACATCGTCCCTGTTGTAACGACTTCCACAACCAACTACAAGGCACGTAACAGGCATTTTTTCGTATGGATAACACTAATAAGTCCCAAAAAATTATTTGGTGAAGTCTCAAACACAAAAATCTCAACTTTTACATCAACTAATTTAACAGTACAATAGAACAACAAAGCATTGTTTGCCCTCAGCCGCCATATTGGATTTGTTTTGACAGGTCATTGCATTGGAATGCCTAATTATGTGAAATCACTGAAATCTGATTAACCTAACCTTTATTATAACGTCTATGATTCTGATAGTGTTTCGTGAATTGAAGTTTCCAGATTCCTCAAGGAAGTTGCATTTTGCATTGTGAGTTGTGTGTTATTGAGTTAAGCATTAACGGCGTTTCATTTGCTATAATTAGTGTTATAGATATAGACATATTTCTGGATGAGCTGATTGATATTCTTCGAAGATGCTCCGGAACGGTTAAGTATATATTTCTATGTGGTTACTTGAATGTTGAATATTCGAAGAAGAACTGACTCCTTGATGATTTATTGATATCTTCGAATTTAAAAGACATCATTTGAACACACAACAGTATTTACGAATATTTCTGGTCATACATCTCTTTCAAAGCTTGAATTGCAACAGATGCTGACCTGAAATGTTGTGTGAGTAAAATTTTTGAGACACATTTCAGTGACCACAAAACATTGACACTAGAATATTATCTTAATAATCCCATAAGAGTGTATCACGTAGAGTATGTGCAAATAGCTGAAGTTAGAAAATGTAGAGCTTATTCTTTGCATAACTTATGTTGTCTTACCTTTTATATTTGCAATGCAGACTTCATTGCTAATTCTGATGTTATTATAAGGTTCAAAATTTTTGTTGATATATGTAGTTAGATGTCAGATCTATGTCCAATAAGGAAGGTGAACGATACTTTTTCTTCTGCTTATAGGTGGATATTACCAAAAATTTGAAGCTACCAAAAGGAGCTACATTGGGTCGCAAACAGTCTTAAATCTTTTGACTCTGCAGTTGCTTATATAAAAGAGCTGAGGTGAATTATTATTAGCATCTGCTGAAGGATACTAAGCTTGAATATCAAGAAAGTCTCTTTGATGTATCAGATAACAGGGGCAGAACAGAACACATCTGTTTGATTGTTTATCGTGTGACTAACCGGAAAGAGCTGGACCTTCTGTCCAACTAAATAATGATAGGTTAGTTATCTCTGATACAGACAGATACTGTATTTGAAGAATATTTCTCCACTATAAGCGCAAAAAACTTATTTGAACATTATGGCAAATGAAGATCACAATTTTTTACCGTATCTGAAATATAAAACTAGTTTCTTCTTTTTTCCTGTTACGAAACAAGAAGTTGTTGATGTCATTAATGCAATTAAAAATGGAAAACGTGCTGGTACAGACTGAGTATAAGTAAAGGCCTCTAAAATTATAGCTGTTCTGATCTCCCATCATTTGGCATAACTAATAATTCTTTTAGGTGCCAGTGGAATATTTCTTGATCTATTGAAAACAGTTATAAAAATACCTGTTTTCGAAAAAAATGATGCTGATATATCTAATTATCGTCCAATCTCAACTCTTTGAATATTTTCCAAAGTCTTTCGAAAGAATAGTGTTCAATCAAATGGTAAATTTCTTGTCTAAGTTTGATATGATTACAGTCAACATAGTTTCAGTTAAAAGCGATCTACACAAATTTGTTTTGTTTTATTGAATTTGTTTTTGACCTGTCGCGAAGGTTGACTGCCTCATTCCTGAGTTTCTGATAAACAAGTTATACAGTTTGGGATTTAGAAATGGTATCTTAAATTGGATTCAAATTTTTATTTCTGTTCGAACCATGGTTGTCAAAGTAATAAATGTTGGCCGCAAACATTTCATTTGTGAACTGTGAGTGCCTCATGGTTCTGTACTTGGCCCCCTCTTGTTTTTGTTGTTTGTGAACGACTTGCCAAGTTGCATTGACAACGGCAAAATCAATATATTCGCGGATGAAACCTCTATGACCGTGAATGCACGAACTAATGAAGAATTATTGAGGACATGTGATGCGTTGATAGAATCTTTTAGTAATTGGTAGCTTTCAAACACACTCATATTGAATTCTGGAAAAACTGAATGTATTTATTATGACTAAAGAGATACTGGTAGTGAGTGACTGAAAATAAGATATTTGAATATTACACTATTGTTCAAGGATTCTTTTAAAGTCTTAGCAGTACACATCAATAGTAGATTGAATTGGTGTAGTCACATTGATGCGATAAATAAAAAACTCAGTAAAACTTTCCTTGCCATAAGTGGGATTACTGATTCCTTCAGTTACCAGTGTATATTACAATCTTGGGTAAAGTCATTTGAACTACAATATTCTACTATAGGGTGGCTCCACGTATAAAACTAGAGTATTTGTGTGTCACAATCAAATAATTTGCATAATGTTCAATATTAATCTTAAACTTCTTGTGAGATCATTTTTAATTGAAAATGGCATTATGACTTAACCTTGTTTATATATTTATGAATGCTTATTGTATATTAAAGCAAAATAATGTAATTTTGCCAAACTGAATTGTAATCGTGACTATGTAACCAGAAACACTGGAGTGCTCTTTATCCCTAAGCATACGACAACAAAACTTATATAACCATCCTACTATCAAGGTATTACATTTTTTAATCAGTTGCCATCAATTATGAAGTTGCAAAATATTGGTATGTTCAAAAAGGTAGTTAAATCATTACTTCTGTCAAAAGCGTATTATTGGATATCAGAGTGCTTGAATGACTCTGATGTAATTAATATGATGTGACTTAATTCTATTTTATATTCTGTTTATTATGACTTATCCTTAACAATATTATACAATTGTCTATAAGGATCAATAAATGCTTATCTATATATTATTTCTAGATGAAGGCAATTTCTTCTATCATGAACTATAGTCAAGCTATCGATTGGAATATAATAAATTGATTAATGAAATTTCTTTACTTGATTATGCTACAACACGCGAAACTAGTTGTAAATTAAAATTATTTTAGCAGTCCGAAGGCTAATGAGTTTGCATTATATTATTTTAATTATCTAATATGAACTACCACAAAGAAGACTTATCATGAATTTATTTGATTGTTAAATAGTTGTTCAATTATTTGAATAATTATGATAATGGTTTTACCAGTTCTACCTGACAACCACATAGATGATCTTTATTGCAGGAATTATAGTTCTATCAAGACAGAAATAAGTGTGGATTTTAACGCTGGAAATGACTCTATAGTACATATATTTTCGAAGCTTGGAGTGAGAAATGATCTGACTGAGTATAAATGTAAGGAACTAATGAATGAGCCCCATTTGACCAAAAATTATCACATAGAAAACGAAAACGTTGAATGCACTATGACCAAAGTTGACAATGCAAGCGAGAAGCACTCCTCGATGCAGGTCGAACTAATTACTCAAGAAAAAGGTGATCCTCTGACAAACATGAATTTTGTCTATTCTGTGAAGACCGAAACAAGTGAGGACATTGACTCTAGTGAAGAGACCAAAGATATAATTAGTCAAATGGTAGATGAAAATGGCAAGGTTTGGCCTAAGGAAGATTTTTTAACATCTTGGTAAGATTATTAAACTATTATTTTTAACTGTGTGGATAGTTTCTATCATCAATTTTGTCAAGATATTGTTTGGTGATAGTAATAGTAATTTATTATTGCTATCAACACTTTTATTAAGTGTCAGACAATGAAATCAATATAAAAAGTACATTGAGTAGTATATATATATATATATATATATATATATATATATATATATATATATATATATATATATATATATATATATATATATATATATTTATTCGAATTGTTGTTGCCTGTGATCTATTTTTAATCTCTTGATAATTATTAGCAATAACAGGCTGGTTGAATCTTAAAAAACTCAAAAAAAAGAAATTTCAATTACGAATATCATAGTGAAACGTCAACTTTTTAATAAAATCGAGTTTTTTAAGATTCAACCAGCCTGTTATTGCTAATAATTATCAAGAGATTATATATATATATATATATATATATATATATATATATATATATATATATATATATATATATATATTAATTAATCAATAATTTATTCATGTTATTACATTGTAAATGTTTACACACGTCAAATAAATGTGATATAAAATTTGAATATAAAATAATTTTTTTCCTTATATAACTAACTTATCTTAGTAAATTTGACATTACACTAAGTACACTAAGACTATGAATTTAAAATATGGAGTATAAAACCAAGTCGAGAATATACGAAAATACATAATAATCAGTTTTAAGGACTATTTCAACAGATTAAAATTTGAATTGAAGTATTCCTCCAGGAAGTAGAATAGTATATTTACACACAGTAAATATTTATATATATATATATATATATATATATATATATATATATATATATATATATATATATATATATATATATATATATATACTAAAACTACAACTACAACTTTTTCATCTCGTGGATGTTTCTCATATCTTGCTTCCTAGATAAAAAATAAAAACTATTTTATTGCATGTCCAGTTATCATACAAAAAATTTACAAAAACTGTAGAAAGTGACCACTCGTAACAATGAGTTCCTTGATGATTATATATATAGATAGCAACTGTTAGACCAATTCACAAAAAAGGAAACGAAGAAGATCTTAGCAACTATATACCAATAAGTGTACTCACTTCGTTTTCAAAAATATTTGAGAGAATCCTAACAAACAGGTTTTTGAACTTTTTCAAAAAATTTAGTGTAATTTCAAAACACCAACATGGTTATATAACAGGAAAAAGCACAACAACGGCAATTTATGACCTTACTTGCTCAATTTTGGAAGTCTTGGAGGAAGGAGACATTCCACTGAGTCTCTTCCTGGACTTATCAAAAGCATTTGATTGTGTCAACCATAAAATACTTCAGACAAGACTGGAAGCTTAGGGAATCAGGGACAAACAACTAAAATTAATTAAAAGCTATCTAGAGAATCGTTCCCAAACAGTTAGTATAATTGAGAACAATGAAGTATTTTTATCATATATGGCAACGATTAACCAAGGAATACCCCAAGGAACCATCATTGGACCATTTCTAGTCCTCGCCTACGTGAATGACCTATTTATTTATTTATTTATTTAGCAACAGCAAGATTAAGGTACATATGTAGGTACTATAAATCACATTATACAAGAAGAGAAAAAAAAAGAGGAAATCTTAATTAATCTTAACAAAACAAAGTATTGCCGCTGCTAAAAGAGATCTGGCGCACAATGGTATTTGAAATACTGTGTGTGCGCGCCTCATAACCTATATGTGATCAAATTGGGGTCATGTTAACAAAAGAAAAGAATATATGAATCCACCACACATCATAATGGTTCACACTCAAAAAAAAATAAAAAAAAGTATACAATAAAAATCAAAAAATAACAAACAATCCTCTCAAATCCCTAAACAAGATCAGTACCCCCATGACAACAACAGAGCTTAAGCATTAACAATCAAATCAAATATTCAATTTGAAAATTACTATCGATTATCCACTTTCTAACTTCCTTTTTAACTTTGTAATATGGTTTTATTCTAATATTTTGTGGTATACTGTTAAATATCTTGGGCCCAACACAGTAAATGTGTTTTCGGCATGTGGTATATATGGAATTTTGCAAGACAACATTATTTTTTGCTGCACTTCTTGTGTTAACCCCATGGGTGATATTTTTCTTGTAATAAGATGTCTTTAACATGAATCTAATGATGGCATTAATATATAATTGATTTGGTGTAAAAAGATCACTTTCTCTGTAAACCAATTCAGTAGGGTATCCCTTACTTTTGAAAAGCATTAATTTTACTATCCATTTTTGAGCAATTTGTAATTTAGATAAAACTGTTGATCCTGCACTACCCCATACCACTATTCCATAATTCATGATTGACTCTACAATTGCATAATATACTATTCTTAATGTTTGAAATGTTGAGATGTTTCTCAATTCATAGAATTTAAAGATTAGTTTTCTTATTTTAACTGTTACATATTGTACATGTTCTTTCCATGTTAAATTTTCATCAACAAGAATTCCTAGATATTTTAAGTAAGACTTTCTTTCTATAAATTGATTACATTTACAATCATTACGAAAATCACAATCATAGCTGTGCAGTTTAATATCTTGAAAGTTGGGTAGAGTCCGCTGTGACAAAGAAAAAGCAACAAATTTTGTCTTATCGATATTTAGAGAAAGCAAACTATTATCAAGCCATTTTTTTAATCTTAAACATTGCCATTTCCGCACTTTTCCTTGTAGCGTCCCAATCATCACCCCCAATCAATACTGCTGAGTCATCAGCAAAGCAATACACGTCACCTTCATCGATCAAAGTTAAAATACCATCAACATAGATATTAAACAAGAGTGGAGAAAGCACCGTACCCTGCGGCACACCACAATTTACCTCTAGTTTATCACTAACTTCATCAAGTATCCTAACTGACTGTGTTCTACCTGTTAAATAAGATTTAATCAAATCTTTTGCGATACCTCTAATGCCAATATGTTCTAACCATTCAAGCAAGATTGGGTGAGCCACAGTGTCGAATGCCTTCTGCAAATCCAAAAATATTCCAATTACTTTTTTTCCTTGATCTAGGCTCTGCAAAACCTTTTCAGTGAGGGTCACTATATATCGCCTCTTCAGTACTGGAGCCCTCCCTAAATCCGAATTGTCTTTCATTTAACATACTATTTTTTTCTAAATAAAGCAAAACTTTATACTTGAAACATTTTTCTATTATTTTACTTATTGTGCTGGATAATGTAATGGGTCTATAATTATTTGTTAGATTTTTGTCACCTTGTTTGTAGAGTGGTATAATTTCAGAGATTTTTAATATTTCAGGGAAAACTCCAGTACCAAATTATTCACAATATGACCTAGTGGTTTTATCAAATAATTACTAAACTGTTTTATAACACTCGAGCATATCTTGTCATCACCACCTTTTACACCGTTTTTAAGCTTTGAATTTGTTTTAATAGATCTTCATCTGAGATAGGAGTTAAAAAAAATGAATCTCTGACTCTTTCACCCTTGCTTTGACTATCACATGACTTAATCCTTTCTGCTATCTTTTTTCCAACATTATTTGAATATTCATTGAATTTATTAGCTATAGTTTTTGAATCAGTTAACTCAACGTTATTAGTATCCAATATTCCCTTAATTTCAGTATTAAAAGTCTGATCATTTGTTGCCTCTTTTATCACTTTCCAAATTTTTTTTTGGATCTTTTGCACTTTTTTTAGCAAGTGATTTATAATATGAGTATTTTGTGTTTTTAATAAGTTTTGACAGATTTTTTCTATATTTATTATATTCTTCATAAAGGGATACATTTTGACTATTTAATGTACACTCTTTTTTCATTCGATCCCTATTTCTTATTGATTTTATGAGGCTACAAGTGATCCAAGGCTTAAATTTTTTATTCTTACTTGTGATAATCTTGGTGTGGGTGGACTGTGCAATCATACCTTTAATCCTATCAACAAAAGTACCCGTACATAAATTAGCATCCCAACTCTGCAGAACATCATCCCATCCTGCATTTTCCATAAGATTAGAAAGTTTTTTATAAATGATTTTCTGATAACTATTTTTATTATCATTCTTAGTGTTACTGTTGATGTCAAGCTGCACATTAAGCAAGATGGGGTCATGATCCGTGAGTGAATGCCGTAAAATAAGCGAATTTATTTTATCAAACAAATGGTCTTTGCACCTAACAAAATAGTGGTCTAAACATGAGCCTGATTCTTCAGTTCCCCTTGTTGCCTTGTTAACCATACTTGTAAATCCATAACTCTGAAGCATTGTTAAGTAGTTGTTTGTAGTATTGATCTCAGTAGTTAATAAATCAATGTTCATGTCACCAACTAGTATATATGCTCGCTTTTGATCAGTTGCTGTTTCTTGTAATACAGAGTTTAAGTTATCTATAAACTCCTCTTTCGTTGTTGAAAAACACCTGTATGTTGCCAGGACATCAAACAACATATTATTTTTCTTCACTGTTGTTCTTATTATGCTAAGGCTACCTTTCACTATAATTTGATGATCTAAATAAAATTCTTTCTTTATGTACACAGCCATCACATTTATTAAGAACACTGTTAAAAACCATATTATACCCAGGTATATCAAAGTCATTTGTGTCATAGACATTGTGTGTCTCTGACATAACTACAATATCAAAGTCCTTATTTATTGATTGTAAAAACACCATACACTCATCAAAGTTACGGTAAATGCTTCTTATGTTTATGTGTATTATATTAACATCTTTTATGTTATCATCAAAATGCTTAACATTATCACACACCATTGTATCATATGTCCTATAATTGTCCAATATACTATTTAGTTCCTCGAAAACAACAAAAAGTTATTTTTAGAGTATGGTCACTTGTTTTCAATTGGTCGAAATTTTTAATGATACTGCGAATATTGAAATGCACAACATTTAATAGTTTTTCAGCCGGGTCTATTTTTGCATGTAGTAAATTACCGTCCACAGATGTCTGGTTGGATTTGAGGTCGAGTAGATCTAATTCTTTCAGAATATCAATTTCTGGCTTTTTAGATGCCATTGATGGTTCCATAAACAATTTTACTCTTTTCAATGTTCAATAAATATTCGTGCGATGGACAGTTTTTACTATTTGCGCTGTGGTTTATTTCGTAGTTTAGATTATATTTTTCATTGGCTTCTGTACAATTGATACATTTCCTCAAAACGCTAGTACACGTCTTGGCATTATGTTCCCCTGCACACAATTCGCATATTGTTTTATTTCTGCACGTTCCTCTTTTGTGGTAGTGTTTCTGACAATTGTAACATCTCTGAATCGATAAATCCTCATAAACCGGATATCTTTCCCACCTTAAGAATATTTTTTTCACAGCGATAAATTTACTACAAAGTTTAGGGGAGCACTCACCAAATATCGTATATGTTCTAGCTTTATCATTAAGTTTTAGGTACGTTATCTGCAATTCATCTTCCCTGTCTATAAAGTGGTTTTGTTCTCTTATTTGTTTTTCAATAACTTCAAAATATAATTCTCATCAGCTTGTGTACTATATCCTGCTATTTTAAATCTAGGCTTTCTTAATGAAGTAATCTGTATTTCGTATCCTTTCAATTTTTCCGCCATGTCTCTCCTCAAAACCTCTATATCGTCAGCTTTTTCGCACTTTATTAGCATACCACCCTTTTTTGTCCCTCTGGATCCTCTGATGCCAACTTTTAGTTCAGCGGGATTAATATTATTTTTTAAATCCTGTTTTGTTTTATTGATACTCTGATTATTCTTAGGTTTAATTATCATGCTAAGAATATTTCTTGTGAGTGTTTTATTTGACTGTTTTTGTACTACATCACTGAATGAGGGGTGTTCTACTCTGTTTTGTAATTTTTCAATATTCTGTTTCAAAAGTGCTATTATTTCATCCTTGCTCTCGATAATTTTGATTTTTTCTTCTATTGTATTTTGTAATATTGTATGAGTGTTGAAACTTACACATTTCGGGCATTCAAATTTCAAAATTCTTTCACCTTTCAGTTCTAATACTTTTACCTCAGATGAGGATAAATTTCCGCATCCTTTACATATCACCTGTTTACAATTATCACATCTGTACAATGATTTGTTGCCGGATCCGCAGACGAGACATTCCATCTCGGAGATTCCGATGACTCATGAGCACAATACTATACGATAAGTCGACTTGAACAGCTGATCTGCATATGTATCGAGGTATCCACTTACTACACTTTCCAATATGAGGAAGAATTTATCTAATAACGCGGAGTAATTTCACTTTAGACAAGATAATTTTCCGGAGTTGTATTAGTTTTGCACTAAATAAAATGTCACCATACTATGGAGAATGACTCCACCACCAGTGTAGTACTAAATATAGGTCCCTATGGGACTTATATCTTATTGAAATTCTCTAAATTATTAGGAGCACAAGTTATACGTCCGTTACCATTCACGTCACACACACACACACACACACACATATATATATATATATATATATATATATATATATATATATATATATATATATATATATATATATATATATATATATATATAAAGTAAGTGCAATGGCGCAAAATGCATCTGATGTATGATTTTTTGTTGATAATATACTTCCGGTTGTACCGGAAATAGACATTAGGTCGCTTATTTCAAATGGGATATCCTATATATTATTACATTTTTGGATTCTACTTAAGATTCTAGGCAGATTCTATGCATCATGTCCTATACCTAAGTCTAAGCGTTTTTGACATATTTAGGTTTTTATGTCAAAAACGACGATTGTAAGCCCTAATATAATTATCAATTGTTCCTATAAGGAAGCCTTTTTTTCTTACTTTGGGTTAGATTTCTTGTTGAAAAGGACTCACTTTGATTGATTTTGAATAATATTTGGATAACTAGTTATACAGGGTGTGCAAAAAATAAGATCTAAAATGAGATTGAGAAAACTGACAAAAATCAATTTTCTCAAATGGAAACCCCTCATTTTCTTTATTCTGTAGTATTAAGCATTTAAAAAGAAGGTCACTTTGTATGAGATTATCTTCACCTTAAATTTGAAGTTTTCGAAATATTGCCAATTTCATATTTTTATATGGCAATTTTGCATTCAATCGTTAAACAATTAGATCTAGGATAGCCACGATCGTATTTGACATTTCAAATCATCGTTATACTCGTTTATTACTTACTACATATGCATACACACAACATCAATTTGTTCATCTGAACGTTTTTTAACGGTAATTTAAAAAACTCAAAGCAAGTTGAATTGATTTTTGTCAGTTTTCTCAATCTCATTTTAGATCTTATTTTTTGCACACCCTGTATGACTAGTTATCCAAATATTATACAAAATCTATTAAAGTAGGTCCTTTTCAACAAGGAATTTAACCAAAGTAAGTAAAAAAAGCTTACTTATAGGAACAACTGATAATTATATCAGGGTTTGCAATCGTCGTTTTTGACATAAAAACCTAAATATGTCAAAAACGCTTAGACTTAGGTATAGGACATGATGCATAGAATCTGCCTAGAATGTTAAGTAGAATCCAAAAATGTAATAATATATAGGGTATCCCATTTGAAATAAGCGACTTAGGGTATATTTCCGGTACAACCGGAAGTATACTTACCTGCAAAATTTCATAAATATTCTCCATTTCGTTCGAAAGACATCTGAACGTTTTTTAACGGTAATTTAAAAAACTCAAAGCAAGTTGAATTGATTTTTGTCAGTTTTCTCAATCTCATTTTAGATCTTATTTTTTGCACACCCTGTATGACTAGTTATCCAAATATTATACAAAATCTATTAAAGTAGGTCCTTTTCAACAAGGAATTTAACCAAAGTAAGTAAAAAAAGCTTACTTATAGGAACAACTGATAATTATATCAGGGTTTGCAATCGTCGTTTTTGACATAAAAACCTAAATATGTCAAAAACGCTTAGACTTAGGTATAGGACATGATGCATAGAATCTGCCTAGAATGTTAAGTAGAATCCAAAAATGTAATAATATATAGGGTATCCCATTTGAAATAAGCGACTTAGGGTATATTTCCGGTACAACCGGAAGTATACTTACCTGCAAAATTTCATAAATATTCTCCATTTCGTTCGAAAGATATTTACTTGGTTCCATACTACTCGCAACCCTGTATATATATATATATATATATATATATATATATATATATATATATATATATATATATATATATATATATATATATATATATATATATATATATATATATATATATATATATATATATATCAACTCACCTAACCGAAAGCTCAGCTAAACCTGTCTCATATGCCGATGACACGAATATTATACTCGCCGCCAACCCACTGGAACCAGGGATAGTAAATGCTCAGAATATCATGTTTAAAATAGAGAATTGGTGTAGCAAACATCAGCTACAGCTTGATGCCAAAAAAACAGAGGTCCTCTTATTTTCTACTGATAGATCCAGCATCACTAGACCAGAAGTCTTCACCTACAAAGAGAACCAAATAAAAGTACAGAATGCCACAAAATTCCTAGGAATATACTTGGATTCTAACCTGAAATGGGAAGATCACATCAACTACCTATTGAAAATTATTCTCTGAATATTCTTAAACATCAAGTGGCTATTGAGGTGCTGAAACAGGTATACCATGCAAACTTCCAGTCTTTGATATCATACGGAATAGTCTTTTGGGGCAATTGCACACAGATCGACAGAAGCTTTATTTCATCTTCAAGATGAAATACAGAGAATCCTGCCGTAACATCTTCATCTTCCGTTCAAACAACCTTATGACAGTACATGGGATATATATATATATATATATATATATATATATATATATTTATTTATGTATGTATGTATGTTTTTTTTAGAGGTTGGGTAAATACTTTTACGTATCATTAGGACTATAGCCTAGTATGTCGGACTCAGATGTCAATACCGACTAAAAACCTCCTCTTTCTCCGGCCTCTGCTTTCCCCGCGGAAACCGCCGTTAGGCATTACTTCGCGGGGAGATGATCTAGCTGTTGCTCATTGTTCTGCTAATTGAACTCACAGCCTCTGTTTTTCTAAACGTTAATTTGGCCCTCTTTCTGTGGAACGTAGATCTTGAATTACCCTCGTCGCGAAAGTATTGGTCGCGTTCCAAACCGTCTTCGATGAAAGCATTTCTTTCACTATTGTTTCTGGTTTAGTTGTCTGATTAAGGACAGTCTCCAGATCATAGCGCGGCGAGTCGAAACGTGGGCATGTGAAAAACACGTGCTCCGCGTCTTCAAGAACTCAGGACGGACACTCCGGAGAATCATCGTGTTTGAAGCGATTAAGGTATGCTCGGAAACAACCATGTCCTGAGAGCATCTCTGTCAAGTACTAGTTAACCTAGTCTTGATAATGAGTTCATAACTCGAAACATGTCGACTATTCGTTACTGCTAAATACAGTATCTAAATATTTTTATATAGTGAAACATAAGCCAAGTGTGTTTTATTTTAAAGTTTATACTTTATTATTTATATATATATATATATATATATATATATATATATATATATATATATATATATATATATATATATATATATATATATATATATATATATATATATATATATATATATATATATATATATATATATATATATATATATATATATATATATATATATATATATATATATATATATATATACATATAAGTAGTTAACACTAAGAGAGAACTAACTCAAGATGGCGGCCATCGAGGTGGGGGGACCTTTCTGTCTACGTCAAATCGATATTCAAGATGGATTCTATGACGTCATAGGACCTGGGAGCCCTCTGTCATCTAATATGGGGGCTCCTCCACCTCGATCCTGGCCTGGGGGCTCATTCTCCTCGATCCTGGCCTGGGGGCCCTGGACTGAGGGGCCCTGACTATCTCTCTCTCATGAGGGTCCTCTCACTCCTTCTCATCGATCCTGCCCGGGGGCCTTAGCTGAAATATTAATAAATGAAAAAAGCCTGTCGGTGTCTGGGATTCGAACCGCAGAATTACTGCACCAGAGTCTAGTACTCAGACCGGTCGTCCGTCAACCCATAGTTATAATTAGGATTATGCGAGTGATATAACTAACTTGCGCAGAGGATTCCGTAACGTTAATCTTGAATCATAGATATATTAGGTATGACAATCGTCATCCGATATGTGAGGGGCCCTCGGGTGTCTTCATGGGGTCACCGGAGGCCCCAGGATTCTTCATGGAGCCACCGGCCCTCCAGGAGTCTTCATGTGTGTTCAGTAGACTGAAATTATATGATATATAGAACCGTAGGGGAACAGAAATTCGTGGTATATAGGAGGCCGTCTTCGTAGATGTGGATATCAAATTACATACATAGTTATTTTAAAAAATAGTTAGTTTCCTTAAAAATTAATTCCCATTTTGATATATTAAATATAATTGCGTTCAAGAGAATGAGTCAATATCAGCTGAGAGACGGACGTAGAATTGAAGTCGGCAGAAATATTGTATCAGCAAATTCCTCCGTTTGGCCTAGAGCCACATCTCTCGATGTCCCACTAGGTCGAACGGAGGAATTTGATGATGTATTCATATTAGTACAGGGATGTACAAAGTATTCATTCAACTCGTTAAATAGTTATTACATATTTTGGAATAAAATAATTTATATAATATACAGGATGTGTCCACAAATTTCAAATGTAGCTTTATATATATATATATATATATATATATATATATATATATATATATATATATATATATATATATATATATATATATATATATATATATGCTCAGAATTATATGACGTCATTTCAATAATGTACAGGGTGTGTTCACATATTTCAAATGTGTGATAAACAGTTATTACGTATTTTTCAATGAATAATTTATTCATATAAACATTGATTTTCACGATTTTACTAAAAATCCCTTTTTTCATAGAAAAATAAGTTTCCAAACGAATGTTATCATATTGTTATCATAAATCGAACGATACAATGTCTATTTCGCCATAGAAATAACATCGAGATAACAAAATTGCTGACCCCAACTACATTTTTCTAATAAATATATTTCACTATACGGTATCCTGATTTACATTCATTCGACATCGTTCAGTGGTCAATAGAATTTCTATTTAAAATAACGATTTCTTACCGAATGGAAATTACGTATACCCTAGTTTATACAGTATTCACACATCAATAAAACATCCATTGATCAAGTGAAAATATCTTATATACAAGTTACTCATCAATAGAAGATCTATTTAAAAGTACGATTTCTGGTTCAAGTGAAAAAATAACTACCATCGATCAGACATCAATACCAAATCTATTGTAGCAGGACCTAAAATAACATATAATCACGTAAGATTCCTATGAGAACATTTTTTTTTCTATTTTTTATTTCTAAAGGGGTCCATACATAGTCAATCTCGATCAGGATCGGATTTACATTTAGAGTTTTTCTTAGAAAATATTAACTCATGTAAGTTTTTCGAATTCAATCGAGATTGTCTGTGTATGATCACCCTTAAAACAACAAAGGAATTTCACAAACGTTATCTACATGCTTATTCAACATTTTCTGACCGCTAAACACGAGGAGAGCACGTAGGTTTTTTTATCTAAGAGGGTGACTGAGAAATACAAGCCTCATATAAAAGAAATAATATCAGGAGAATATTCACTGGTATCGAAGGAAACCTTGGAAACAGGAAAATCTAATCCAACTTCAATCTTTACTCTCATTAAAAACTAGTTCAATATTATGTAGTATATATATATATATGAAATTTCTGGAAAAAAAAAATAAACAGACTTAATATTATGTAGTATTTATCGAATATATATATATATATATATATATATATATATATATATATATATATATATATATATATATATATATATATATATATATATATATATATATATATATATATATATATATATATATATATATATTATATATATATATTATATATATATATATATATATATATATGAAATTTTCAGGAAAAAAAATAAACAGACTTCTTATACAAAAATTCTATCAGTCTTCTTTGAAAAATCCTATGAAAATATTTATATGGAGGAAATATCGAGTATTTAAGAGACCGTACTAACTAGGGTGGGTAACAATTTATAGAAAAATACAAAAACTCAAAAATATAACGATAAAGTCTTTACAGAGAATACCGTTTAACTCATATGAAATTTTAGAAAAAATAAAAAGTCTCTTGTATTTTGATATACAGAAGAAATAACAGGGATTTTCTACACTTCATTGATCACAGTTGTAACAGAGTTTTTTATTTCGATAAGGGTAGAATGTTTTATAAATTTTTGTGTGACTACCAGTTTCCTAAAAATACTTTTTTTCAAAGAAAAATAAGTTTCCGATTCATAAATGAATAATTCATTTATTCAATGTACAATGTCTTCATCAAGATTATTTTTCAAAATTCTAATGTCAGATAAATAGGTATTACGTAATGTTTATCCCTGGAGTGATGGTGGTGACAGATGTAAATCTTAAATCCAAAACGAGGTTGAACTATGATAAAAATCCAAGGTGGTTGATCTATGCTCCTAACTCTATGTTCCAGGAGGATTTGGATATCATTTGACTTAAATGAAATTTAAGAAAAAATAAACAGTCACTTGTATTTGTTATACAAAAACTCTAACTTTTTAAAAATATAACATATTAAATTATCCTTTGAAAGTTAATAGTCATATGAGAGAAATATAGAGTATAATTTTTTTCAGAGACCAAACTAGAGTGTGTATTATCTAATAGAAATATACGATTAAAAACTCATAAATATATCGTTGTTGTACAAAAATTCTCAGAAAAATAACAGGGTGATAGATCCTATGAAAATAAATATTTATATGAGTTAAATACCTATAGATTTTTCAGAGTCACAACTAGGGTGGGTATCAATTGATAGAAAAAATACACCTCAAAACTCATAAATATAACGATGAAGTCTTTACAGAGAATATCGTTTGACTTATACGAAATTTAATGGGTTATCAGAGTACTTCCTATTTCATGTT
Source organism: Cynegetis impunctata (assembly GCA_030704885.1). Lineage (NCBI taxonomy): Eukaryota > Metazoa > Arthropoda > Insecta > Coleoptera > Coccinellidae > Cynegetis > Cynegetis impunctata. Next base: position 65,117 of record JARQZK010002361.1, on the reverse strand, counting down.
TTCGAAGATGAATAGGTATTTAAAAATTATTATAACATTGAATTACTGTAATATTCGAAGGACGTATGAATATAGTTATATTTAGGGGATTTATGATTAGTTGAACAGATAGTTATTACGTATTCTTTTATGAATAATTTGACCCCTACATAAATTTTTGCATGATTCATAAAAGAATAATTTATTTATTCAATGTACAAGGGTGTATACCGAATAAAGTTTCAAATGTGTGATTATATAGTTATTACATATTTTTCTTCTAATTGATACCCACCCTAGTTGTGACTCTGAAAAAATCTATAGGTATTTCACTCAGATAAATATTTATTTTCATAGGATCTATCACCCTGTTATTTTTTTCGAGAATTTTTGTACAACAACGATATATTTATGAGTTTTCAATAGTATTTTTCTATTAGCTAATACCCACCCTAGTTTGGTCTCTGAAAAAATATATACTCTATATTTCTCTCATATAACTATTAATTTTCAAAGGATAATTTAACATGTTATATGTTTTAAAAGTTAGAGTTTTTGTTTAACAAATACACGTGACTGTTTATTTTTTCTTAAATTTCTTATAAGTAAAATGATATCCAAATCCTCTTGGAACATAGAGTTAAGAGTATAGATCAGTCACATTGGATTTTTATCATAGTTCAGCCCCATCATAAGTTTTTTGTATTTTTCTATAAATTGTTACCGATCCTAGTTGGTACGGTCTCTCAAATACTTGATATTTCCTCCATATAAATATTTTCATAGGATTTTTCAAAGAAGACTACAGAATGTTTGTATAAGAACAGTCTGTTTATTATTATTTTTTCTGAAATTTCATATATATATATATATATATATATATATATATATATATATATATATATATATATATATATATATATATATATATATATATAGGGCTATTCAAATTCGAGTATATGCATGGGGATTTCGATAACGGTAAGAGATAGAGCGATGGTTAAATGGGGGCAAAGTAGCATATTTCAGAGGTCAGTTATATCGTTAAAAAAAATCTGATCTAAATCCTTTAGTTCTGGAGTTATATAGGAAAAATCGAAAATTTCGAAATCCTTTTATTATATATATATTTATATTATTTATAAATAATTTATTTATTCAATGTACAGGGGTGTCTACCGAATAATATTGTTATTCTTGATTCATAAATGAATAATTTATTTATCAAATGTACAGGAGTGTCCACCGAATGAAAATTTCGAAAGTTGAACAGATAGTTATTACGTATTCTTTTATGAATAATTTGACCCCTACATAAATGTTTTTCATGATTCATAAATGAATAATTTATTTATTCAATGTACAGGGGTGTCTACCGAATAATATTGTTATTCTTGATTCATAAATGAATAATTTATTTATCAAATGTACAGGAGTGTCCACCGAATGAAAATTTCGAAAGTTGAACAGATAGTTATTACGTATTCTTTTATGAATAATTTGACCCCTACATAAATGTTTTTCATGATTCATAAATGAATAATTTATTTATTCAATGTACAGGGGTGTCTTCCGAATAAAGTTCCAAATGTGTTATTATATAGTTATTACATATTTTTCAACGAATAATTTATATAGTTAATGTACAGGGTGTGCATCCAGAATATTTTTTAAAATTCAAATGTCAGATAGATAGGTATATTAATATTTATCGAATAAATGTTAGGTATAGAACGACTTTCGTTGAGAACGGGGTGATCTCATCGAAGTCGTTAACGACTTCGATGAGAACGGGGGTTGGAACCCCCGTTCCCAACGAAAGTCGTTCGACTTTCGTCGTTGGACCCGATGAACCGTTGGACCTGTTAACCGATCTTGGAACACCCTCTGTTGGTTTGGTTCTGAATTACGAGATACTGTGATCTGTCAGAACGCCCTCTGTTGGTCAGGTTCCGAATTACAATAATACCGTGTTCCACCATCTTGAAACGCCCCCCTATCGGTCAGGGGCCCTATTCACTAACTTGTGTGAGTGGTCGTGTAGGACCTCTCTCTCACAATTTAGCTTTACTGCGCATGTCACTCTCCTAAAATTATAAAATTCTTATTCAGGAAAGGTGAGAGAATGCTCATACACTCCTATACGAGTACTCTACTGGGTAAAACCAAGAGAATTGTTAGATTTTGAGAGAATGGACTTGCGCACATTGTCTTTGGTCATAGGCAAAGTGAAGGCCAACAAAACAATGAACAAAATAAAAATTGAAGATTGTAATGTGTAATCACCCGTATTCTACTATTCTATAATGATTTGTTATAGTTGACCTCATAAAGTTAAGGGAAGTTAAATGAAACGATTGATTCAAAATTCAATAAACTTTAATCAAACAATGTTATCTTAAATACAATTTTAAAGAAAAAGTTAACAATTCATAAGTAACAATGATCATTTCTGGGATCCAAAGATATAACTGACGATGAAGTACCATACAGTGTCTGAGTAATTACTTCAGTTTCCTCAAGATTAGGTTTTCGAGTCCTACAGTTTTTATTTTTTTTACGTGTTGAGTAAAAAGATGTATGTTTGCAGATCTTTTTATTAGCAGGTTCTTTAATATAATATTCCGTTTTTAAATTGAACTTTTTTATTTTTATATTACTTGTCATTGCAGCTTTTTTTATATTTTCTAGAGTATACTTTAATTGCTCTTTTGAATATTCTGATTCGTTGGTTTTAATTTTTTGGATTAAACTTAAAGCTCTTGAAGTAATATCATCTGTAAGTTTTTTATTATTTGTTGAAGATGTGGCTAGGTCATCAATAATATCGTGAAGATCATGATCTTTACCTCCTACTGCTGTTTTAATTATATTATTGTCATTTTGAAAGGACTTACAATAATTTAAAGCAATATAATGGATATGTTTACATATTGCTGTTCTTATATTAAAATCTAAACATGTGCAAGTAAATGTATGCCAACAAATGGAGCAAATTATTGGGCAACATATTTTTTGAACTACAGTGTAATTATTTTTACTAAAACTATTGGTGACTGCAAAAACATTCATACCAAGTAATTCTACACTAAATTTAGCAGATATGGCTACACGATGTCTAGAACGTATATTATTAATTATTGTTGAGGGATTTCCTTTCGTTAGTTTTATGATTCTTTCAAATTTTTTATATTTAAGAAACTATTAAAACGTGAATTGTCTTATCCAGACGTTTTATCTTTTTTCCTTGCAAATAATAATAATAATAATAATAATAATAATAATAATATTTATTGAGTCCAAAAAATGTTATCCTCCAACCACAAGAAAGACGGAGGGCTGAATAGACAAAAAATGGGGACGAGTCAAAAATACATTTAAATTCAAACACAAGCTTAATCTAATTTTTGAATTTACACTTAAACTAACTTACAATAGTCTATAAACTCCTTAATACTATATGGTTCACAGTTCAAAATTAGTTTGTTAATTTTTTTCTTGAAGGCTCTATGTGAAGTAATTAATTGTATATTCCTTGGAAGAGTGCTGAACAATTTAATTGCTGAATACTCTGTGCTTTTCTCCCGAAAGGCTGAGTTATGTTTTGGAAAGAAATAAGGGACTATCTGCCTTGAGTTGTTCTTATTCCTAAATTCCTCAAAGTAGTACTTATTCTTATGAAAAAATACTAGCAGCTTAAAAATATATAAACCATATACTGTAAGTATATTGTTGTCTCTAAATAGTCCACGACATGACTGTCTGTAACGTAGGATAAGAATTGTTCTCAATACCCACTTTTGCGATACAAAGATTTCCTGGATATAAGATGAGCCTCCCCAGAAAATAATACCATACGATAAAATCGCTTGATAATTACTATAATATAAGATTTTAAGCACATTCAGATTGACCTGCTCTCGTAACATAAAGAGGGTATAAGCAATTGTATTAATTTTTTTTCTCATTTGTTGTATGTGCAAGTCCCATTTTAGATGTTTATCAACAACCATACCAAGGAACTTCACCGAGTCTCTAACAGGAATCAAATCAATCTTATTGTTAATAACAATGGGATGACTAGTCTTAGATCTAACAGAGGAGAAAAGTATGGATTCAGATTTATTCAAATTAAGTGCAAGTTTGCTGACACTACACCATTGTCTTATATTTTCCAAGATTATCCCTGACATAGAGAAGGCAGTTCCGATATCAGCTGATTTCACTAAAAAATTTGTATCATCTGCATACATAACTGGCTTACCATTTTCTATAGAACAAGCTGCAGCCAGAGAATTTATATATATATATAACAAACAAAAGAGGCCCCAGGATACTACCCTGAGGCACTCCCATACAAATTTCCTCTTCCTCTGAAAAGTAAGAAACTCCCTCATTCGTCAGAACAACCTTTTGCTTTCTGTTACTGAGATAACTTGAAATTAAATTTAGTTGTTTGTCTCTAATTCCACAAGCATTTAATCGTTGAAGCAATGAAACATGCTCCACACAATCAAATGCCTTTGACAGGTCGAAAAACAAGCCAATTGGAATTTCTCCCTTCTCCAATGCAATAATTACACCATTTATCAATTCAAAAATGGCTGTCTCAGTATTTTTGTTCTTAGTAAAGCCATGCTGATACTTCGATACCACCCCAAACCTCTCGAAAAATCCCAATAACCTAGAGGCAAGAGTCTTCTCGAAAACCTTAGAGAAGGCTGTTAGCATACTGATTGGCCTATAATTAGTCAGATCCTCGGGATCTCCAGATTTGAACATTGGTTTAACAACAGCCATTTTCAAATTTTCTGGGAAAATTCCCTCCGTGAAAGAACGGTACATAATATGTGCAAGGGGACCGGCAATTAAAGAAATAGATCTCTTTATCACTTTCATAGGAATTTCATCCTGCCCATACGAATTTACATTTTTAAAAGACTGTACAACAGATATGACTTCCGATTCAGAAATATCGAAAACAAAAAATGATTTTTCAAGTTGTGGTATTGTGTCTACAGGTCTCGCATCGACTTTAGGTAGATTTTTCACCAGCGTAGACGCTATATTTGAAAAAAAATAATTAAATTCTCCTACAAGGGATTTTGGGTTTCCTTGTTTCATGGGCATCTCCTTAGTCTTTATATTCTTGTTAGTCAACATATTTATAATTTGCCATGCTGCTTTTGATCTATTCTGAGAAGTTAATAAGTAATTCTCAAAACAGGCCTTTCGCGCAGCAGTGATCGCCAGATCATATCGTTTCTTGGTATTTTTATATAAAACCCTATGTTCAGGATTAACAGTTGCCATGACATGGAGTATATCAAGCTGCTCTCTTAGAGAGACAATTTGAGGCGTGTTTCTGATTGATTTGAGAGTCATCTTATTCTTAACCCTTACTCTAGGAAAACAGTCATCAAAAATCTTCTTATAAGCAGCAAAGAAATAATCCCACAATTGATTTGGATCATCCCCTATCGCATACACAGCAGACCAATCCACTTCCGCCAGCCTAGATAGAAATCCAATAATTGAAGTTTCATTTATGTGTCTCTTAAAAAGTTTATCTTCAGCAGAATGTATGTTAACAATATTCAGAGTTTCATACTTCAGTGCTATGTGATCAGAGATATGGCAATCTATAATTGAACATGACCCATCCCCATTTGTCAATATATTATCGAGGCAAGAACCCGAGAAAGGCCGAGTAGGTAACCAATTTGATATCTCAACATTGAATTGCTCGAGCAGACCCAAAAAATCTCGTGATTCCCTATTTTCTACAATAATGTCAATATTGAAATCACCCGTGATAATGAATTTAGTATTCTGATGATAACAGCGTTCAAGAATCATCCTGAGTTTCTCAAGAAAAACTTCAACATTACATACCGGTTGAGTATTTGGCCTATAGATACAAGCAATAAGATATTTACAATTTCTGAGAGTTAATTGGACAGCACAACATTCAATAACATTAGGGATGCTAAATGATTTAAATTCTGACCTTTCTTTGCATACAATTGAATTTTTACAGTAAATGGCAGTGCCACCATGTTTTAATTTTTCACGACAAAAACTAGCTGCAAGGTAGAAACCTTCAATATGACAGATTTTTAGTTCCTCTTTTGATTTCCAATGTTCAGTTATTGCTAGAATATCCGGACTATGTTGCTGAACAAGCAATTGGAGTTTATTAAGGACATTACCAATGGATTGAACATTTTGAAGAATTATACAAAGGTTTTTCGAGGCTGCAACATCAGTCTGTAAGGAAGGCGCAGCATTTATTTCATCACTGTATCCTTCTTCTTCTCCCAAAAAAATGAATTTCCAAACTTGAATTCTCTAAGAAGCACACCATTTGGCCAGAAAGCTGGTTGGAAAGCCTCCTTATAATCCTCTTCGGTACTAAATCCAACACTAAATGCTGAGTTCCTGCCTTTAGAATTCAATTTCTTGACAACCACATCCCCTTTTTTTTTGATTTCGCAGACATAGTTTTTAACATCCTCTACTGTAACTTCTTGCCCAGAAATTTTTCCAACGTACATCCAGCGGCGTCTTACAGCTCCAGTGATTTTTTGGCTCTCAACAACACTGTTTCCATTACAAATAACCGATTTTGGTTGCAGCCTGGTCTTTTCTGGTTGAGAAGTTGATTTCCTTTTATTTGAAACAACTTGCCACTTTTCTTCCAAATGTGATTCCACTTGCATCGCATCGGATTCAGGTTGTAAACCTTTAATTACTGAAGCATAACCTCTACTTTTTCCTTGTTTATGATTTTCGAAATCTGTGGTCAGAGTATCTGAGTTCGCTGGTTCAAGTTTGTTGACATTGATATGTTTATTTTTCCCATTACCGTGTTCTAACCTCTTAGAAATGATTACTTTGACGGAATCGTTATTATTTTCTGTGTTACTTTTTACAGTCTCATTCGATTCTGTTGTGGAGGCATTTTTTATCATTTGTTTATCATTTTTTGTGTGGCTTATTTCACAGATTTTTTCTTTTAGGAGCTTCTCCAACAATAAACGGTTGTTTTCAATAAGAATCTGATTATTATTTTTAGTTTCATTAAGTAAGGCATTTAGCAATTCAATTTGAGTTTTCAAAATCTCATATTCCCTTTTATAATCCACAGCAATTTCATTTAACTGAACTTCAGACGATAATTCTTTACTAACCTCATGGTGACAACTTGACGATTTCTTGTTTGCAGCCTGTATCAGACAGGAAGGATGAAAAATTTCTTTGCATTTGTGGCACATAACTTCTTCTACCACTTTTTTGTTACAGTAATTACAATATTTTTCACATGTATCATTAAAATCCTTTGATTTTGTAGCGCATTCACTTCGCACATCATCACTCGGCGCCATGATGATAGAGTTAATAATGTAATAATAATAATATGTAAGTGTTTTATGCATACTAGTATTTGCAATTGATTTTGTTCGAAAACAATAAGCCCATTTGTCACAAATAGCTGCATAATATTTAATAAAATATTCCCTAAATTTTAATGTTGTCTCATCATTAAGGATATTTAAAAAATGTGTTAAGCCCTCCTGGAATTTTTATACATCTAAAAGGGTTTGCAAATACTTTAATGTTTTATAAACCCACTCTCTTTTCTCAGGATTATTAATTTTTGATAAATTAGACTGCCACGCACGATCAACATGCCAGGAACAATAAAGTTGCTTAGTCATAATATTTTTCCATGGATTAAAAAAAACGTTTGTTATATCAGACATAAATGTTTCAGTTTTTATATTGCCCACTTTATCTTTTATTTTTTGAAAGAAAATTTGATTCATAAAAGCATTCTTTCTGTTTGAAAACATAAATACCAAAGGCATACCTTCGTTAAACTCAGCAACACTTAAAATTGTAGTGAGTTCAAAATTGTATGCATTCACACCATGACTGCTATCTATGGCAATAAATTTGGATCCAAAGTTTTTCAAAAGATTTGACTGAACTTTGTCCATAATAAGGCAAAAATCTTGTTTTAATAAATTGAATTGAGAACAAATTTCTCCCTGTTTCTTATAATACAACACAGAATTGTTTTCACTTTTCAAGCATTGATTCACCCACATATCCACACTGGTTGCATCATCTGCATGTCTGCACCCATCTTGTAGATTAACATTATATTTTGTGGCAATATTTTGAATATCCTTTCTGGTTATCATATTACTTCTATCAAGAGTATCACCTACTGTTTCTCTCCCTGTATTTAAGATCCTTAGAGAAATAAATTAAATAAGATAATAACAGTAATAATTGAAAAACATACTTTGCAGCTGGAATGCCTAAAATTAATTTTGATCCTTATCCAATCTATTTACTCGGAGGTATTTAATTTCCTTGTCATGTCCATAATGTCTCCTATAATGTGTTACAGAACATTTTCCGGTATTGCTGTCTTCATGAACTATCATAGTACTAGTACAATATTTGTCAGACCTACATGATCCTACAGATTTTGGAAAACGTTGAGGATGTTCTAAGACTCCAGGTCGATGTCCTACAAAATATGTATTTTAGAGGGAACACATCTCATAATGGTTAAAATAGAAATAATTAAAATCTGAATATTATAAAACACTTCTCCTTAAACTATATACTATTAGGCAATAATAGAAAACATTTTGTTTTAAGTACTTACCAGAACGAAAACAATAGAAATAACTCCTTTTATGAAATTTTTGGATATTTTTGTGCCCGTTCCTTTAAAAAACTGAAAGCCCCCATTCTTTTCTTCATTACTTAGCCAGTTCTTAAAGTCTAAAAGTTTTAATTATTATATGATGACTAAAACATTATTCAAAAATATATACCATTATAACACACAAAATCAATTTGAATTACTTCATCGTCGATATTATGTTTGTGTTTTAAGTGGACTCTTGATTGAGTACTTCCCATAAAAGAAGCATTGCAGTTTTCTTTCCAAGCATTTTTAGCTAAAGTTATACTGATTGTACTCGACATTTAAACTTTCTAAACCATGGACTTCTTTACGATGTCTGTTCAAGCTGCTTTGGTTTGAAAGTATCTTATCACAAAGTAAACGAACTATACCCATTATATAAACTTTCCAAATAAAAGCAAATGAACAAAAATTACAAAACAGATCAAGTTTAAGAAACGTTGAGCTAGGAAACAAAAAAATGATTTGTTTTTAAAATTAAAATTGTAAGGTTATGTTTTTATGTCATGATTGTCATTAGAACTAATAATAGTTCAAAGATAGTCGTGCCACTTGGCAACGCTGGACAAAATGTAGTAGACGAGTCGAATGATCGTGAATAGGGTTTTTATGGTCAATGTGAGTGATGAGTGAGAGAGTACTCATATCGATGAGTTCTCGTGCACGAGCACTCTCACGTGTTACAGAATAGGGGCCCAGGTTTCTAATTACGATAATGCAGTGATCCGTCATCTTGGAAGATGGTTGACATACAGAGTGAAGGAGGAAGTCTTCAGTTTATAGAGGTTGCGATTGTTATGACGTCACACCTGCACCAATGATTCGACTCATTTACATACGAAGCGAGTCTCGACCTGTCGCGGACAAGTCTCAACCTGCACCAGAGCGCGGACAGCGAGCTACGTTGATCGAGTCTCCGTCGACCTAAAGGTCATTGACCCTGATATACAATGAGTCATTTCCACTCCGTTGAAATCCTGCATAGTGTTTTATTAACTTATATGTGTAAATTAGTTTTTTAAGTTTACTGTGTCTGAATCGCCATACGATAAATAAATAAATAGTGCGCATGTCCAAAGGGAACCATTTTCGATAATTTGGACCTTTAGATTTCCTTATGGAAATTTACATGTAAAAATGACTAAAAGTGGGGTTGAATCGGTCTAGCCTATCTACTGAGGTGATGAAGGTAGTTTTCCGTTTGAACCGAAACACTGGAAGATAGTTTCTACGCCAAGATTTCTACCAACAGATATAGTAGCTAAATCTGAAATAGTGAAGGTAATTTATTGATTTATGTAACCAACAATATCTCTTGTTCAATTCAATTTCTCACTCATTTCAATTTATTGAATCATTTATGTTTGGAAAGATAAAGGAAATAATTTTTTCAAATATTCACAAACCTTTTTTAGTTGAGTATTGAAGTTTGAAGTAACAAGATGTTCCAAGACAGTGGTTTTATCGATGAAGAATCGGATAGAATTTTATATATCGACGATGAGGAATCGAAAAATGAAAAGAATTTTGAAATTTCAAATTGTGGATTTCAGAGTGGAATATTTCTAGTGGAGAATGATTTGAGTCCAGCTCGGGACTTTAGCCCTACACGAGAGTTAGCTGTAATGATGTTGTCACGTCCTTTGATGAATATGAATGGAAAAATCTGAACTCGATATTTCACTCATATAAATATTTATTTTCATAGGATATTTCAGTCTGTTATTTTTTCTGAAAATTTCTGTATAACAACAATATATTTATGAGTTTTTAATCATATTTTTCTATTAGATGATACACACCCTAGTTTGTTCTCCGAAATAAAATTAATACTCGATATTTCCCTCATATGAATATTAGTTTTCATAGGATATTTCAACATGTTATATCTTCTGTCAATAGGAATTTTTTTTAAAACAAATATAAGTGACTGTTTGAAGTAGTGTACCTAAACTTTTCCAAAATATCAGTTCTGCGCATGCGCGACTTCGGAGGCGTGGCTATGATCGGGAAGTCGTCCATTTTGCGGATGGCGGCCATTTTCCAAGATGGCTGACCACGGTATCCCGTAATTCAGAACCTGGCCAACAGATGGCGTTTCAAGATGGCTGACCACAGTATTATCGTAATTTGGAACTTGACCAACAGATGGCGTTCCAAGATGGCGTTTCAAGATGGCGGACCACGGTATTACCGTAATTTGGAACTTGACCAACAGATGGCGTTCCAAGGTGGCGTTTGAAGATGGCGGACCACGGTATTATCGTAATTAAGAACCTGACCACCAGAATGCGTTCTTACAGATCACTGTATTATCGTCATTAGGAACCTGACCACCAGATGGCGTTCCAAGATGACAGATCATTATATTCTCATCATTCAGAATCTCGCCAACAGAGGGCGTTTCAATAGCATTCAAATTTGAATGTTTGACGTATGACAGTTCTATGCTCTGAGATATCTATGGTTCAAGATGACATTTGACCGTAACGAATGACAGATGGGATGACGTATGACAGTTCTATGCTCTAAGATATCTATGGTTCAAGATTACATTTGACAGTTACGAATGACAGATGGGATGACGTATGACAGATCGATGCTCTAAGATATCTATGATTCAAAATGACATTTGACAGTTCTATGTTTTAAATCCAAGATGGTGGATGCGCGAGGCTATGAGAATAAGCATGGGGGCCTAGAGGACTGAAATTGTAAATGGGGGCCTCCAGGTGTCTTCGTGCAGGCTCAGACGACTGAGTTCGATATATAGAAATATATGGAGTCTTCATGGGGGCCCTTGAGACACTTATACAAATTTTAATGTTTCATTTTTCGTTAGCTGACTTACAGATCACGGTTCAGGAATATAAGTTGATTTTAAAAAAATTCAAAATTGAAGAAATCGAGCTCGGGGTTTGAACCTCTATATTAGGAGTCCATGGCTCTACCAAGTTAAAAACAAAATCAAATTAAAAAATCCAACGCGAGGATCGAACCTCTATATCAGAAGTCCAACACTATCAAGCTTGAAAAAAAATTTCAAATTAAAAAATCCAGCGCGAGGATCGAACCTATATATCAGTCCAACATTATCAAGCTTCAAAAAAAAATCATTCGGAAGAAATCCATATATATAATTGAACCTGTCATATTAGGAGTTCACTGCACTACCAAGCTTAAAAAAAAGTTTCAAATTGAAGAAATCGAGCTCGGGGTTTGAACCTCTATATTAGGAGTCCATGACTCTACCAAGTTAAAAAAAAAATTTTAAATTAAAAAATCCAAACGCGAGGATCGAACCTATATATCAGAAGTCCAACACTATCAAGCTTAAAAAAAATTTCAAATTAATAAATCCAGCGCAGGGATCGAACCTATATATCAGAAGTCCAACACTATCAAACATAAAAAAAAATTCATACTAAAGAAGTCCACATGTAGAATTGAACCTGTCATATTAGGAGTCCATGGCTCTACCAAGTTAAAAAAAAATTTCAAATTAAAAAATCCAACGCGAGGATTGAACCTCTATATCAGAAGTCCAACACTATCAAGCTTTAAAAAAAAATTCATACTGAATGTAGAGTCGAACCCAGTATATCTATACTAGGAGTTCAACACTATGTTCACTTCTCTACCAAGCTTAAAAAAAAAATTTTCAAATTGAAAAATTCAGCGCGAGGATCGAACCTATTATAGTAGGAGTCCATAGTGTTCACTGCTCTTTTAAAAAATTCAAATTATAATAATTATATTTTCAGGCTAAAGACAACCAATATGATATCATCGAAGTAGGGTAATTTTATCTGAGTTCGGTTTATACATTTTTCAATCGCCGAATATTGCGATGTTACATTCCAACACTTATGAATATAGTTATATTTAAAAGAGTCCGGCATGATTGATATTATTTTTGCTTCGTTAATTTTTGGATGTCCTGAATAGTTATCATGTTAAAATACATGGGGGCCCAGAGGACTGAAATTATTTGATATAATGGAATGGGGACTTCGGAGACTCGTGTAGAGGCCATCTTCGGAGAGTTGGATATCAGACTACCTAGATTTCATTGTTATTAGAGAGAACATTGTATGTTTACCAACGACTAAGTCGTTCAACAAGCATGCGTTACAACGACTAAGTTGTTCAACAAGCATGCGTTACAACGACTACGATTTCCAACAACCTCATTTTCAATCAGGAGCCCAACGGGTTGGTTCACCAACGGGTCCATTCACAACGGGTCCGTTCACAACAGGTCCGTTCACAACGGGTCCGTTAACGGATCAGTCGAGATATCATATCGGGAATTACGTTCATATATTCACATGACCATTAATTGCCAACAATACATCGGTTTGAATTCCTTATAATTCACACTTATGTGAATTGATAAAGTTATTCATATTCAAGTATAGTACATTAAAAATATTTAATGAAAAACATATTGTATGAAATAACATATATATATATATATATATATATATATATATATATATATATATATATATATATATATATATATATATATATTCAAAAATCAATCATTAGATAAGTACTTCATCTATAATTCAATTTATTCGGTACCTGTTTTACGATGACTTCGTTCAAAATGAAGTGAGTAAAACATTTGTATCATATCAGATCTATATGAGAAATAAAAAACGAAATAGTTTATAATCATTTTATTACGTCAACATAGATATATATGCAAAGCATTATGTAGTTAAAGCGAAATAATTTTATTCTACTTATATATAAAACAACAGCACCATATACATAACGTTCAAATGAAATAATTTAATTCTGTTAACATAGCTATATACAAATCCATATACATAAGGTTGAAAAAATTTCTATTATATAAAGCTCTCTCTTCCCCCCTCTCTCTCTCTCTCTCACTCTCTCTCTCTCTGGTGTAAATTAATAATGAATATTACTAACTTCATGACCCGAATCTTATATGAATCTTCAATATTTTAAAGTAATCGTGTATATCAAAGACTTGTTAAACATAAAAATTAATCAGAAAATATACTATCTTATACATGAAAATTATTCAAATTTACATTTGCGATTGAATATTATGTGGAAATTGTTTAATTTAATAGAATATTCAGTTGAATATCTCATTTAATATAAAATTAAAGCGTAGAAATATGAACCTTTTGTGTATGTATATATATATATATATATATATATATATATATATATATATATATATAAATTGGCTTTGAAGTTCAGTTGTATAAAATTTTAAGATCTTGTATTTCACATCACTGCTCGTCCTATGTATGGTATTGATATCCATAGGGTACTGTGTCGGTGGTGTATGTTGATATGACCCTTTTATCGTCATTTGGTGATGAAGCTATTTTACATGTTTTCTTGGATGTAACTTTATGCTTCACTGACTGGATGGAATTTTGTTCAGTGGTGAGAATTTCTTGGTTGAATAAGGCACGTCTGTAATCGCTGAAAGTAATTGTTGCGAGCGAAGATTTTGTAACACCTTTAGCAGTCTTTTTTTCACTTTGGTTGAGTAATCTGAAGGTGTACATCTTCGACCTTAATCCAATGAACTCCACCATGATTCTGCCTTCATTTTCATCTTTCATTAGTCCAATTACCTTCTTGTTTCTTGGTGGAATACCGAAAACATTATTTTCATCATAGTCTGACGTATCAAATTTTGACACATTATCCCTCATGATCTCGTAGCTGTTCTGATGTTTGAAATGGTATATCAAACTGTCAGTGTCTGTATAAAGAAGCTTGATGTTGCCATCATTGAATTTTGTTTTAATAAAATTGTAATGAAAATCGTAAAGGTAAGTTTTTGAAATATCTAAAATCGAAAAACCAACGTATATAGGTTTGTTGAATACTATCTGAGTTTTCTTGAGTTCAATTATAACAGAACTGTGGAAGTTTGGTAGAGCTATCAAATTTTTAGCACCATATCTACCCTCCCAACTATTAACAATTTTGATGATTTTATATTTTCTAATATTCTCTAAAGTTTTGCCAAATACCGCGTTATTCATCAATTTATACTTATTTTTTTCGAATTCATTCTTACTTTCAGCCCGTAATTTTGAATTTAGATCTATATATGGTTTCAACCAAGGTTTTAGACTGAAACGCAGTACTCTATGAATTTTTCTTATTTTCAAACCAGCTTCCACACATTTTTTTAGATATCTATAATGGACCACATAGTTATTTTTTGGATACAAAGTTGTAAGTAATTTTTGTTGTTTATTTTTGGATAAAGGGGGTATCATTTTCTCGGGACAGAATGGGAGATCTTTATGTACTTCGTATAAATCTAGAGGGTAGTCTAAATCAATTTCATAAAAATATCCCACGTCTGAGTTATCAGAAATCAAGGATGGGTCTGTTGGATATTCGTCTGTCCATTCAAAATTATCATAGGGTAGATAGTTCTGCATAGCAGCCTTGTATAAGTTCACGACGTCGAAATACATCAAATAGGACTCTGGTTCGTTAGGATTATATTGTTCACCCATATATTTATTATTAGCCTTTCCGTACCGGTTACAACATTGAGATATACCCCCTCGCAACCCTCTCTCGATAAACATAATCTGGTTGATATCCTTCAACAATTTTAATTTTTGACATGTATATTTCAACATTGCATCCCATGTGTAACCAGGTAGGGAATAATAATGAGCCGGATCGAGTGAATAGGTGTTCATACAATCGTGTCTAAAGTTTTCAAAAACGTCTGCTAGTAACAAAACATCAGTTTTAAGGTAAAGATCACTGTATTCACTCATATTTTTCAAGTCAAAAGAGTCCCATACTTTCAAAGCATGTTTATAGTCTTCGTCTGAAATGTTTGAATCGGTCAGTTTATTGTAAAATTTTTCTTTCGATGGCAGTGCGGTATCGTCAAGTCTGTCCCATGAATTCATGTAGTCATACGGAAAAACCCCTTTTCTGTTCAAAAACTGAAACTGTTCGTCATCAGGATGTTTTCTGACAATTTTTTTCTGTTCAGGTTTCAAAAAAGACGCTAATTTCTCTATACTTGTTGACATAAATCTAAATGAGTCTATAAATCTGAAGGAAATGAATGAATCTGCTAGATGTTTCGTAAAACCTATGTATCGATCTTTATTGATCGGTAGAACATCAACTCTACCATCGATATCTGACACAAGATTTTTTATGATGAAGTGAGAGTCATATCCCCCGAGATTATGCAGGACACATGGCACATTCTGTCTGTTTTTGTAATTCAAATTACAGTCTTGATGTGCAGGACCCCGATAACGCCCTGTGAAATGACAGTGATCTTTAACTCTGATATCTGTAGGATTAAATGACTTCTCACAGATATGACACTTTTCAGCCTTGTAAAATGAACTCCATTCTTCTTTCGACAGTTTATTCATAGGAACGTTATGAAGAAAACATGGTTCCATATCCTCAGCCAGTTGGGTGAGCTCTTTCATGAACCAAGACTGACAATCTTTTCCTGTATATATGACTTGTAATAGGAAATGGAATCATCAAAACTGCAATGCAGATAATAAGCTATAGTGTAAGGAATGTGTTTTTGATAAATCTGAGTTTTTTCAGATATTTTTTCCTCCGATTCAATCAAAAGACATTCAATATCAGCGTAAACTATGAATGGAACCTTTCCTTTATTTGAAAAATTTTT
The DNA here is from genome assembly GCA_030704885.1 of Cynegetis impunctata. NCBI lineage: Eukaryota > Metazoa > Arthropoda > Insecta > Coleoptera > Coccinellidae > Cynegetis > Cynegetis impunctata. Next base: position 48,705 of record JARQZK010002361.1, on the reverse strand, counting down.
AAACTCTATATAATCATCACCCTCAGGCGGGCATGATACTTTGCATTTGTTTATACCATCACAATAAGTTTTATGTTTTTCCAATCAATTTTCAGTTGCAAAATGATTAAGGCATATATCACAAAAATAATGTTTATGAGTCATTCTAGAATTTTGAGATCTCAGTAGACGCGACATGCTTTTTATCCAAGTAAAATGATAAACGAATTTTTCTTCAAAATTGTCAGTTTGCATCATGAAATCACTATAACTTTTTTCAGTTTTAACCATCAATAAATGTATACGCTCTTTATCTTTATTTTTGCTCAAAAGTATTGGAACCACTGTTTTCTTCTCAATCGCGTACACATTAATTGCTAAATCATTGAGTTTTTCAAACTTAGGAATTTGGTCTAGAGTTATTGGAAAAGTTATACCCTCATATTTCAAAATAGAGCTAGGTGATGGGTATGAAGAAGTTCTATCAATATTCTTCTCAGCAGGCCTTAAACATGACATGACTGCCCAAAGAAAACAATGAGAGTCATTATTCTTAACATTCACTACCGCCTTTTTATTTTGAATAAACATAGGTAGGTCAACATACGTAGAATTACCTATTGTTATTGGTCTGTATTCATTTATATTAACTTTGAGGTTAAGAATCTGTAAGAGAGCCCAACCACTGTCACGCTCCTGAAACTCACCCATTTTCCTAAGAATGACAGCTCGAAATTTAGTGTTATATTCTTTCAATCCATCTGAGAGATCAACAACAGAACTTTCAGTGCAAAATGTTTAAATACTTTCCTCTCTAGTATCAGGTTTGATGTAATTACAACTTAAAATTACGTTAACTTTTAAAATTGAATTTTGTAGATTTTATTTTATTATTGAAAATTCTGAAAGTTCTACTGAGGAACTCTTCGGGATCTTTGATTGTATTATTGATAATCACCCCAGTACGCATTCTACTTTTAAAAGCTGAATCAACATCCCTTCAAATTAAACGTTTGGATTGCCTACCCAAACCAGAACCCTCTTTGAAATTTGACTGACGTATGTGCTTGATATTTTCTGTGTAGGTATTGAGGATTGATAGATTTGCTTCAAGTTTGTGGAAACTGTTTTGAGAATGAGAAAAATTCTTATCCCTTGTATATTTCGCGATTTGAAAGATGATTTTATTAATATAGTTCAACCATCTACCAAATTCTTCCACAGTTCTTATTAATTTCAAACTTGCTCCAAAAGTTATGACGGCATCATCAGAATTCTTCATTATACTCATGGTTGACGAAGTTTTACTGCAAAACAAAAAAAAAACATCAATTAATTTTTGTTGAATATGTACACAGAGATAGTATTTTGTTATACTAGTATATAAAAGCTATTTCCAGTGAGTATCTATAATGTTTATAATAATATAATTTTTGCGTGTATAACATGCTAGTTTTTCTTGTACTTAAATTATCTCATTTAATAAAATGAATACAAAAAAAAAATTTAGAATATGGTACTGGAAAAATGTTACTTTGTTTTACGACTTTATGAAGTACAAAATTACACTCAACTACAAGAAAAAATAAATTCTTTACCTTCGGTATACAATATTAATAGTTGATTGAATACTTGAGGAAGTATCTACACTTAATTATCTATGAGTGTTACGAGTTTGGGAGCTAGCGTAACAATGAATCTCGGCACTGATAGCTCTAATAATTTATGAATTACACAAACTATCTAAAATCAATTTCTCAGAAGAAAATAATCGATTTGAATAGATTAAATCCAACAAAAATATTATCTATAGGATGTCAGACGTGATAAATACTATATTTCATTCCTGTTCAAAATTGGGTCAGCTAATTAGATTAAAGATTATTTATTACGTCTGGCAACAGTGTCCCTGATAGACGACTGTCTCGCTCTCGCTATAGTATATACAATTTCCAATTCTAAATGTATTAAAAGATATGTACTCACTTGATGGAACTATAAATTGTTGAGCTGTACGAATTATATGGAATTCGGTAGGTAGTTCGTATTAGTGAAATCTGCGTAAAAGAAATATTTTTAGTATGACTTTCTTCAAATAATAATGTGGATGAATGAAAGAATACTACACTAAAAAAAAACACGAATATTTGAAAATTGTTGGTCATGTCTGAATTTATCAGAAGAAAATAATCGATTTAATCCACCAAAAATTATCTAGTATATACAATTTCCAATTCTGAATCTATTAAAAAATAATATGTACTCACTTGATAAACACTGGAACTCCGGTTGTAAATAAGGAGAACTTATTCTTGAAGTTTATTTGGTTTGCACGATTATTTCACACACTTCACACAAACTAATCGTGAATTATTTTTAACAATTATTACTCAAAGAGTCTCTGATTATATTAATTAAATGTAACTCAGTCAGTCATCTACGAATGTTAGAATGACAATGAAATAAAGATATTCCAGTTCATTGCACTAGATATACCTAATCAGTAGTTTCCAACGTGCAGCGACAAGTTTTTTGCATCGTAATCAGTCCGTCAATTAGGTCAATTCACATAATGTACCGCTTCGAATATTTATGAATTACTTATACCGAGTTATTGATGAGAAGCTTGGAAAATAACATTTTAATGAGGAAGTAATAATAATTATTTTTTATATCTATCGAAATATCGCTACTGTGATTACGGACAGGTCAAAGGTCTAATGAATGTGTCTTATATGTTAAATAAATTTTTCCCTCATAGTTATATGGAGGGTATTTGAACCCTGTTATTTTTTCTGTCAGTTATCTAATGTCATTTATCGTTCGATTGTTATGAACTAATTAATTTTTTTGTTCAATATTCAATAATATTCCATTCTGTTTAAAGCCATCGACAGAACAACATATATAATGGATAGAATTGAATTTTTTTTTGTAGTCAAAGGGCCTAACATAAAATCAGACAACTACAAGTTGAGGATAAGAATTCGTAATTGCACAAAGGTAATGCAGCAAAACTTATATTATCAAGACAAGGGACCAATTTTCTGTATATTATAGACAAGTGAATAATTGTATTATGTGAATATATGCTTAATAAATGAAATTCAAATTACTTTTAGTGTTCTCTCCGAAGATGGCTCTCACACGAGTCTCCGAAGGAGCACCAATTCCATTATATCAAATAATTTCAGTCCTCTGGGCCCCCATATGTATTTTAACATGCTAACTATTCAGGATATCAAAAAATTAACGAAGCAAAAATAATATCAATTATGCGAGACACTTTCAAATATAATAGTTTGAATATAACATCGCAATATTCGGCGATTGAAAAATGTATAAACTATAAACCGAACTCAGATAAAATTACCCTACTTCGATGACATCATATTGGTTGTCTTTAGCCTGAAAATATAATTATTATAATTTGAATTTTTTAAAAGAGCAGTGAACACTATGGACTCCTACTATAATAGGTTCGATCCTCGAGCTGGATTTTTCAATTTGAAACTTTTTTTTAAGCTTGGTAGAGCAGTGAACATAGTGTTGAACTCCTAATATAGATATACTGGGTTCAATTCTACATTCAGTATGAATTTTTTTTAAGCTTGATAGTGTTGGACTTCTGATATAGAGGTTCGATCCTCGCGTTGGATTTTTAATTTGAAATTTTTTTTTAACTTGGTAGAGCCATGGACTCCTAATATGACAGGTTCAATTCTACATGTGGATTTCTTCAGTATGAATTTTTTTTTAATGTTTGATAGTGTTGGACTTCTGATATATAGGTTCGATCCTCGCGCTGGATTTTTTAATTTGAAATTTGTTTTAATGCTTGATAGTGTTGGACTTCTGATATACTGGGTTCGATCCCTGTGCTGGATTTTTTAATTTGAAAAATTTTTTTAAAGCTTGATAGTGTTGGACTTCTGATATAGAGGTTCGATCCTCGCGTTGGATTTTTTAATTTGAAATTTTTTTTTAACTTGGTTGAGCCATGGACTCCTAATATGACAGGTTCAATTCTACATGTGAATTTCTTTAGTATGATTTTTTTAATGTTTGATAGTGTTAGACTTCTGATATATAGGTTCAATCCTCGCGCTGGATGTTTTAGTTTGAATTTTTTTTTTAATGCTTGATAGTGATGGACTTCTGATATACTGGGTTCGATCCTTGCGCTGGATTTTTTAATTTGAAATTTTTTTCAAGCTTGGGGGTGTTGGACTTCTGATATATGGGTTCGATCCTCGCGTTTGGATTTTTTAATTTGAAATTTTTTTTTATCTTGGTAGAGTCATGGCTCCTAATATGACAGGTTCAATTTTATATATGGATTTCTTCCGAATTATTTTTTTTGAAGCTTGATAATGTTGGACTGATATATAGGTTCGATCCTCGCGCTGGATTTTTTAATTTGAAATTTTTTTTCAAGCTTGATAGTGTTGGACTTCTGATATAGAGGTTCGATCCTCGCCTTGGATTTTTCAATTTGATTTTTTTTTAACTTGATAGAGTCATGGACTCCAAACCCCGAGCTCGATTTCTTCAATTTTGAATTTTTTTTTAATCAACTTATATTCCTGAACCGTGATCTGTAAGTCAGCTAACGAAAAATGAAACATTAAAATTTGTATAAGTGTCTCAAGGGCCCCCATGAAGACTCCATATATTTCTATATATCGAACTCAGTCGTCTGAGCCTGCACGAAGACACCTGGAGGCTCCCATTTACAATTTCAGTCCTCTAGGCCCCCATGCTTATTCTCATAGCCTCGCGCATCCACCATCTTGGATTTAAAACATAGAACTGTCAAATGTCATTTTGAATCATAGATATCTTAGAGCATCGATCTGTCATTCCATCTGTCATTCGTAACTGTCAAATGTAATCTTGAGCCATAGATATCTTAGAGCATAGAACTGTCATACGTCATCGCATCTGTCATTCGTTACGGTCAAATGTCATCTTGAACCATAGATATCTCAGAGCATAGAACTGTCATACGTCAAACATTCAAATTTGAATGCTATTGAAACGCCCATTCTGAATGATGAGAATATAATGATCTGTCATCTTGGAACGCCATCTGGTGGTCAGGTTCCTAATGACGATAATACAGTGATCTGTGAGAACGTGATCTGTAAGAACGCCCTCTGGTGGCCAGGTTCTAATTACGATAATACAGTGGTCCGCCATCTTGAAACGCCATCTTGAAACGCTATCTGTTGGTCAAGTTCCAAATTACGATAATACCGTGGTCCGCCATCTTGAAACGCCATCTGTTGGTCAAGTTCCAAATTACGATAATACCGTGGTCCGCCATCTTGAAACGCCATTTAGGAACGCCATCTGTTGGCCAGGTTCTGAATTACGGGATACCGTGGTCAGCCATCTTGGAAAATGGCCGCCATCCGCAAAATGGCCGACTTCCCGATCATAGCCACGCTCTGAAGGCGCGCATGCGCAGAACTGACATTTCGGACAGAAAAGTTGAAGTGAGCTAGAACCGCTATAGCTGTACTACTGTTTATTTTTTTTTTTTAATGTCATATAAGTCAAATGATATCAAAAACCTCCTGGAACATAGATCCGCCACCTTGGATTTATAGAATAGATCTATCATATATCAGTCTCCATCTGGTATTTAAGGTCTAGATCTGTCACCACCAATATTGGATTTAGAACATAGAGTTAGGAGAATAGATCCATCATTTTAGATTTAAAGAATACATCATCTGTAACCTACTATCTTGGATGAACTTCATCGAAGTTATATACCTGATTGAAGATATTTACTATTGGTTCATTATGACAAATCATGATAAATCTTTATGTTGAGATGTAGTTGTAGAGCTCAAAGAAAATATTGATAGATAGAAACAAATATTAGAATATTTGTTAAATGATATTAATGGAAAAATTAAAAGTATTTTTGGGATACTGACGTTACTATTACAGTTAAAGACATTATTTATGAGGGTTTGATTATATGCGCTAACTCAATCGATTATGAAGAGTGGTACAAAAAGTTAGTTAATTTTCCTGCAGATTACTTGGTTAAGAAACTGAAGTCTTATGAACTCTTATTGAGTTATCACAAGCTACCATTTCCTTTATGTAACTCTTTCAAAATATAAACACATTTACTATGTTTTATTCACTTCGATGGATCTCCCACCAATCAATTTAATTGTTTAAGATGTAAACTAGGTATGGAATAAGAATGAAAAATTGAAGAAATATTTAACTAAAATTATGAGTTTGTGTATCCTTTCCTAATGTTTGTTTATCACGATTGACAAGTGACAAACGGACGGTAATGAAAGCTTTAAAATAATTTGAATTCAGTGAGAAATAAAATCTGATGTTTCTATACCTAACAACATTTATTCGATAAATATTACGTAATACCTATCTATCTGACATTTGAATTTTAAAAAATATTCTGGATGCACACCCTGTACATTAACTATATAAATTATTCGTTGAAAAATATGTAATAACTATATAATAACACATTTGGAACTTTATTCGGAAGACACCCCTGTACATTGAATAAATAAATTATTCATTTATGAATCATGAAAAAATTTATGTAGGGGTCAAATTATTCATAAAAGAATACGTAATAACTATCTGTTCAACTTTCGAAATTTTCATTCGGTGGACACTCCTGTACAGGGTGTCCCAAATTCGAGGCGTAGCATTGGGATCTCGGAAACTATAAAAGATACAAACTCGGTTAAATTAGGGCAAAGTTGCGGAATTTCACGCCAATCAAAATGCCGTCTTGAAAGTTTGAAAATTCCGAATCCTTCCGAAGATATTCGAAAAAAACCGAATATGCTACATTTTCAATACGACGTTTCGTTTCCTCGCAATCATCATCAACTTTGTTTTTTTAAATAGGCAAAAAATTCCATTTTATGCTTGATCAACTTTAATTTTAATTCTAAATTCAATGGCATAACACACTTTGCATTCATTTGACGTCTTGTGGCGAAAATCCATCATCAGTGCAAATTGTTGATGATGGCCATGATACTCAATATAAATAATGAAAATTACTTGCTTTCCGCTATGGACGCTATGGTTTTTTACATCGTACAACAGAGCCACCATCGGAGACTAAATTCGCGAATCCATCATAGTTGGCATTGGAATTTTCTTTTGTTTCAAAATGGCGGGATTATTTTGACGTTTTTCATTACTTGTTTGAGTCTAGAGTATTCTCGATTTGTGTTATCAATAAAAATGTGTTTAGAAAAACGTGATATGATCCGTATATACTATTTTTGTCATAGAAATGCCCAAATTTCAAGTCAACAATATCTGCAGAAATACCCTGAAAAGCAACAGCCACATTTTTCCTATTTTGCAAGACTTGACAAAGATTTAGCAGATCATGGAGGTTTTGAAAAACCAAGAAAGAAATACGGCAGGCGAATGGATCAGGCAGGAGAAGCGCGTATTTTAAATGCTGTAACTTCATATAGATACTAAAAGGTAGCTAATTATTTACTAATTTCTATATTATAGGATGAAAATGCACCTAGATCATCTCTTAGGGCAAATGAAGATGATTTAGAAATGCCGCGCATGAGAATTTGGCGAACTCTTAGATCGCATGGGTACAAGACATTCAAAATTCATGTCAGTCAAACTTTAAGACCTGGTGATCCCGAAAGGCGTCTAGAATTTTGTCAATGGATGCAAAATAAATTAGGAGAAGATGGTGATTTTTTGAATAAAATAATTTGGACGGACGAGTGCACTTTTTCTACGTCCGGAATATTCAACCGACACAATGAACACTATTGGTCTGTGAATAATCCGCGACAAAATCAAGAAGTGAGACCTCAAGGAAGGGAATCGTTTAGTGTGTGGGTGGGAATGTGGCGTAACAAAATCATTGGCCTATTTTTTTTGGATGGTCACCTCACATCTCAAAAATATATAGATTTGATAGAGCAAGAAATAATGGATGCCTTATCGGACGAACCATTAGAGGTACTAAGAAATTTATGGTGGCAACAAGATGGCGCTCCTCCCCATAATGGAAGAGGAGTAACAGAGATTCTCAATAATTTATTTCCGGGTAAATGGATTGGGAATCAAGGGGTTGTACGCTGGCCAGCAAGAAGTCCGGACTTAAACCCCTTAGATTACTATCTCTGGGGTTTTTTGCAAAATCGATTATATCAGAATTTGCCCGAATATCGAAGAATTGCGTCATAATCTAGTGAGAGAAATAAAAGCTATACGAGCAAGAACCATTCAACGCGCAATTTACAAAATTAATCGTTTAACCCAAAAATGCATTGCAGCAAACGGTTGAATACTTGTTGTAAATAATGTTTAAATTTGTGTCTGGTTTCGACCACAGAGACCCCGAACCAAAAACGGAAAAGTGAGGCGAGCCACCCCCTTCCGGCGCAAGTGAGGCACCAACAAACAGGGCGTGTGTGTTAATATCAATTTGGAAAATTTTTGTAGTTTCTAAATTTTTTAGTTTTTAATGAAAATATATTCTCGAAGCTTTCACCCTTTTAAAAAAAATTCATAATAAAATCAAATTTCAAATTCATTTACAGACAAAATTTTAGCAAATTATTTTTTTCTGAGTTTCCTTAAATAAGTAGACCAAAACAAGTTCCACATTTTCATAGCCATTTTTTGTCCTGGCGTCATCAGACTTTTGATCGGACGTTTCGTTCCATGGCCATCATCAACAATTTGCACTGATGATGGATTTTCGCCACGAGACGTCAAATAAAAGCCAAGTGTGTTATGTCATTGAATTTAGAATTGAAATTAAAGTTGATTAAGCATGAAATGGAATTTTTTGCCTATTTAAAAAAACAAAGTTGATGATTGCGACGAAACGAAACGTCGAATTGAAAATGTAGCAGCGCCATCTTGTAAAGCAGAAAAAGTGACAATGAGAATATGGAATTTATTTTGTTATATCACTTCAAATAGAGTCAGAAAAAAATAAAAACGAAATCGCGGATATTCGGTTTTTTTCGAATATCTTCGGAAGGATTCGAAATTTTCAAACTTTCAAGACGGCATTTTGATTGGCGTGAAATTCCGCAACTTTGCCCTAATTCAACCGAGTTTGTATCTCTTATAACTTCCGAGATCCCAATGATACGCCTCGAATTTGGGACACCCTGTAATTTGATAAATAAATTTGATAAATAAATTATTCATTTATGAATCGAGAATAACAATATTATAGGGTAGGTACGTAGGATGAATATACCAGGAAATTGAGGAGATTGTTGTAATAATTATGAGTGAAACATTTTTTTTGAATCGAATAATCATAAATCCCCTAAATATAACTATATTCATACGTCCTTCGAAGTACTCTGATAACCCATTAAATTTCGTATAAGTCAAACGATATTCTCTGTAAAGACTTCATCGTTATATTTATTAGTTTTGAGTTGTATTTTTTCTATCAATTGATACCCACCCTAGTTGTATTTAACTCATATAAATATTTATTTTCATAGGATCTATCACCCTGTTATTTTTCTGAGAATTTTTGTACAGCAACGATATATTTATGAGTTTTTAATCGTATTTTTCTATTAGATAATACACACTCTAGTTTGGTCTCTGAAAAAATCTATACTCTATATTTCTCTCATATGACTATTAATTTTCAAAGGATAATTTAATATGTTATATTTTTAAAAAGTTAGAGTTTTGTATAACAAATACAAGTGACTGTTTATTTTTTCTTAAATTTCATATAAGTCAAATGATATCCAAATCCTCCTGGAACATAGAGTTAGGAGCATAGATCAACCACCTTGGATTTTTATCATAGTTCAACCTCGTCTTGGATTTAAGATTTACATCTGTCACCATCATCACTCCAGGGATAAACATTACGTAATACCTATTTATCCGACATTAGAATTTTGAAAAATAATCTTGATGAAGACATTGTACATTGAATAAATGAATTATTCATTTATGAATCGGCAACTTATTTTTCTTTGAAAAAAAGTATTTTTAGGAAACTGATAGTCACACAAAAATTTATAAAACATTCTACCCTTATCGAAATAAAGAACTCTGTTACAACTGTGATCAATGAAGTGTAGAAAATCCCTGTTATTTCTTCTGTATAACAAAATACAAGAGACTTTTTATTTTTTCTAAAATTTCATATGAGTTAAACGGTATCCCCTTTTATCGTTATATTTTTGAGTTTTTGTATTTTTCTATAAATTGTTACCCACCCTAGTTAGTACGGTCTCTTAAATACTCGATATTTCCTCCATATAAATATTTTCATAGGATTTTTCAAAGAAGACATAGAATTTTTGTATAAGAAGTCTGTTTATTTTTTTTTCCTGAAATTTCATATATATATATATATATATATATATATATATATATATATATATATATATATTTATATATATATATATATATATATATATATATATATATATATATATATTCGATAAATACTGTGATATATGTGGAACGCACTCATGATGAGTGACGTGAGAGGAGAGACGCCGCACGCCGGCCGGATAAAGGCATTCGAAATAAAGACAGCTTATGGGAAAGGTCGTTTTAATCAATCTAACCTTAACCTATACCACAAGTACATTACATGGTGCCGAAACCAAAACGAATAAATGGGGAAAGTGTGAAAAATACAATTGTAAAAGGTAAAACTACAGTTCATAAAATTAAACTCATTGAAAAAATCAATAAATTAGTGCTGAATGATATAAGAAAAATAGAGATTAAGAATGGAATTCAAGGCAGCTATAACCTCGATGCAGATGTCAGGCAACCTATACGAGAATTGGAAGTTTTTCATACAAAAATTTAAAAACTATCTACAAGCTTCAGAACTTACCAAGAAACCTGAGATAACTCAATGTGCCCAACTTTTGCAACTGATAGGGGATGAAGGATTTAAAATTTATAACACGTTCAAGTTCTCAACTGATGAGAAAGATAAGCTGCAACCTTTAATAGAAAAATTTGAAGCACATTTTAAACCAAAAAGTAATGTATCAAACGCAAGATATTGTCTGCTCACTCGAAAGCAAGAAGAAGGAGAGGGCGTAGATAAATTCATTACAGATGTAATAAACAAAGCAAAAAATTGTAAGCTGCAGGATTTGGAGGACAGTCTGATCAAGACATGCATAACTTGTGGGGTTGCAGATGAAAACATTAGACAGCGACTGTTGGAAGAAGATGAGATGAGCTTGGAGAAAGCAATCAATCTTTGCAAGAGCATAGAAAGTTCAAAACTCCAGTCTGAGAAAATAAGGAAGTCGGATGAGGTGAATTGCATAAAGAAGAAATACCCAAATAAAGCCCAGTGGGAAGAGAGAACAAACTTACTCAAGGGCTGGAAGCAGTCAGTCGAGTAGAAAATTTGGAAGCAGTTCAGAGTGTAGCAGATGTGGATTGGAGCACAGAGGCCAACTCTGCAAAGCATACAAAGCTAAGTGCAATTTTTGTAATAAAATAGGGCATTATGCCAAATTTTGTTTTCAAAAACAAGTAAAATATTTGAATGCAGATGATTCGGAATCAAATGAATTGTTTTTAGGCTTGGTAAATGTTGAAAATGTAGGAATTGATGATGATTTCATGATAGATTTTAAAGTCAACAATCATAAACTACGCTGTAGGTTAGACACAGGGGCAATGGCTAATGTAATATCAATAAATAAATTAAATTCTCTAGAAATTAATATTCAATTACAAAATACAAATTGCAGATTAACCACATTTTCAAATGAGACACTTAGAGTCATGGGAAAGTGTACTTTAGAATGCAAATATAAAAATGTTATGTATAATATAATGTTTTATGTGGTGGAAGTTAATTCACCAACAGTAATAGGTCTTCCTATTTGTAAAACATTAAATATACTGAAAAGAATATATACAATAGAAAAAAGTAAAAATAATTTGAATTCTAGTGAACATATATTTAAAAATGACTACTCTGATGTGAAACAGAAATTTAATGATGTCTTTTCAGGCATAGGGTGCTTGGATGAGCCATACAAAATTGTGCTAAATGAAAATGCACAACCAGTTCATCCTCCAAGAAAGATTCCACTTCACTTAAAAGATAAATTAAAACTTGAACTAGCAGAAATGGAGAAAAATAAAATAATTGAGAAAGTTGATAAACCCACGGATTGGGTCAACTCTATAGTTCTAGTAAGAAAACCAATTAGTAATTCAATAAGGGTTTGTATTGATCCTAGGGACTTGAATAAGGTGATCAAAAGAGAACACTTTCAACTTCCTACGATTGATGAAATTGCAGCAAATTTAAAAGGTAATGATTACTTCAGCAAGCTTGATGCCTCAAAAGCATTTTGGAGCATAAGGCTTGATGATGAAAGTAGTAACTTATGCACTTTTAACACTTGCTATGGTAGATTTAAATTTTTAAGGCTACCATATGGTATAAGTTCAGCAAGTGAGGTATTTCACAAAAGATATAGTAAAATATTCAATATGGAGGGTGTAGAAACATACATTGATGATTTAATAGTATATGGCTCATCAAAGCAACAGCATGATGAACGTTTATATCAAGTTCTAAATAAAGCTAGAATAAATAATGTAAAATTTAATTATGAAAAATGTAGCTTTGGTGTAAAAAATGTAAAATTTTTAGGATTTAACTACAGTAAAAATGGTCAAACTATAGACAGTGATAAAGTTAAAGCCATACAAGATATGAAAAAACCAGAAAACAAAAAGGAAGTACAGAGATTATTAGGAATGATAACATACTTGTCAAAACACTTGAAGAATTTGTCAGATATAACTTCACCTCTTAGAGAATTAATTAAAGAAAACGTAGAATGGCACTGGTTACCTGAACATGATAAATGTTATAGTAAAATTAAAGAATTAATTTCAAAAAGTCCAGTCTTGAGACATTTTGATATAAAAGAAAAATGCTTAATATCAGTTGACTGTTCAAAAGACTCAATAGGAGCTGTACTTCTACAAAAAGGTCAACCAGTAGCTTACATATCAAAGGCTTTGACCTTAACACAACGTAACTATGCGCAAATCGAAAAAGAGTTGCTTGGAGTGTTGGTGGCTTGTGAGAAATTTCATAATTATGTATATGCTTCAAATTTTGACATAGAAACTGATCACAAACCATTAATATCTATAGTGAAAAAACCATTGATTAACACGCCAGCACGACTTCAAAGAATGCTATTTAAATTACAGAAGTATGATTATAATCTTATGTATAAAAAAGGAAAAGAGCTATACATAGCTGATACCCTATCAAGATGTTGCTCAGAATTGCCTGAAATAAAGAATGATTTAGATATAGAACTAGAATCACAAATTTGTTTAGTAAGATTAAGCATTAACATTTCAAATAATCAACTGCAAAAAATCAAAGAAGAAACTAGTAGAGATAAAACTCTAATTAATCTAAAAACTTTCATTAAAGAAGGTTGGCCAAAAGAAATGACCAATTTACATAAAGATCTTACAGCATTTTTCAAAATAAAAGATGAAATAACTTTCTTTGATAGTTTGCTGTTAAGAAATAATCAAATTATAATCCCTCAAGCAATGAGGAAAGAAATGTTAAAAAGAATTCACTACGGTCATCAAGGAATAAATAAATGTAAAATGTTGGCTAGGCAATCACTATATTGGCCTTCCATGACAGTTGAAATTGAAAATGAAGTTAAAGGCTGTATGACTTGCCCACAATTTCAAAATACAAAAAGAGAACCTTTAACTCCACACAACATTCCAAAACTTCCTTGGGAGGAAGTTGGTTCTGATATATTTTACATAGGTCAAAAAAGCTACTTAATAGCAGTAGATTATTATAGTAAATATCCAGAAATTTGTCTTTTGAAAGATACCACCAGCCCAACTATAATTTTACATCTAAAATCAATTTTTGCTCGTCATGGAATACCAAAAATGTTTTACTCTGATGGTGGACCACAATACACATCCAATGAGTTTGTCAAATTTTGTCAAGAATGGGAATTTAAAAGTGTTAAATCAAGTCCAGAAAATCATAGATCTAATGGTCTAAGTGAAAGACACATTCAGACTTATAAAAAAGCATTAATAAAAGCTTACAATGATGGTAAAGACACTTATTTAATATTGTTACAACTTAGAAATACACCTATTGATTCAAATTTACCATCACCAGCTCAACTTTTAATGTCACGAGTACTTAGAACTCAAATTCCCACCACTGACAAAATTCTAAAACCGAATTTATGTAACACGAAAACGGTAATCAGCAATTTTCAAAGAAGACAAAACATTCAAAAATCCTATTATGGTAGAGGTACAATAAATTTTAAGCCGCTCAAAAATAATGATAGAGTATATATCAAAGACAATGGCAAATTAAGAGAAGGTATTGTTACACATAAACTCAGGGACAAAACCTATTCAATTAAATCAAAAAATTCGGAATCGGAGATTGCAAGAAATAGACAATTTTTAGTTCCCATTCCTGCAACCTCCAGCAATGAAATTATAGAAACGGAATTCACAAATAATGAACCTCGAACAAGCGAACATGTTTTGTCGGAAGAAAATATTAATCATAACTTCCCGATAAACTTACCTGAACGAACTTCTTCAGGTCGTACCGTTAAAAAACCTAATAGACTAGATCTATAAGTATTTTCGAAGGGGGATAGGATACATGTCTCTTAGATATTAAGATTATAAATGCAAAGAATTATATGATTATGTTTTTTCTTTATAAGAAGAAGGATGTTTAGGTATTAAGATTATAAATGTAAAGAATGATATGATTATGTTTTTCTTTATAAAAAGAAGGGGATGTGATATATGTGGAACGCACTCATGATGAGTGACGTGAGAGGAGAGACGCCGCACGCCGGCCGGATAAAGGCATTCGAAATAAAGACAGCTTATGGGAAAGGTCGTTTTAATCAATCTAACCTTAACCTATACCACAAGTACATTACAAATACTACATAATATTGAACTAGTTTTTAATGAGAGTAAAGATTGAAGTTGGATTAGATTTTCCTGTTTCCAAGGTTTCCTTCGATACCAGTGAATATTCTCCTGATATTATTTCTTTTATATGAGGCTTGTATTTCTCAGTCACCCTCTTAGATAAAAAAACCTACGTGGTCTCCTCGTGTTTAGCGGTCAGAAAATGTTGAATAAGCATGTAGATAACGTTTGTGAAATTCCTTTGTTGTTTTAAGGGGGATCATACACAGTCAATCTCGATTGAATTCGAAAAACTAACATGAGTTAATATTTTCTAAGAAAAACTCTAAATGTAAATCCGGTCCTGATCGAGATTGACTATGTATGGACCACTTTAGAAATATAAAATTGAAAAAAAAATGTTCTCATAGGAATCTTACGTGATTATATGTTATTTTAGGTCCTGCTACAATAGATTTGGTATTGATGTCTGATCGATGGTAGTTATTTTTTCACTTGAACCAGAAATCGTTCTTTTAAATAGATCTTCTATTGATGAGTAACTTGTATATAAGATATTTTCACTTGATCAATTGATGTTTTATTGATGTGTGAATATTGTATAAACTAGAGTATACGTAATTTCCATTCGGTAAGAAATCGTTATTTTAAATAGAAATTCTATTGACCACTGAACGATGTCGAATGAATGTAAATCAGGATACCGTATAGTCAAATATATTTATTAGAAAAATGTAGTTGGGGTCAACAATTTTGTTATCTCGATGTTATTTCGATGGAGAATTAGACATTTTATCGTTCGATTTATGATAAAAATATTATAAAATTCGTTTGGAAACTCATTTTTCCATGAAAAAAGGGATTTTTTAGTAAAATCGTGAAAATCAATGTTTATATGAATGAATTATTCATTGAAAAATACGTAATAACTGTTTATCACACATTTGAAATATGTGAACACACCCTGTTCATTATTGAAATGACGTAATATAATTCTGAGCTTATATATATATATATATATATATATATATATATATATATATATATATATATATATATATATATATATATATATATATATATAAGAGGAGGATAGTCGCTGACTAGTTTAGAGGATATCTATTTGTAGGGACTGCAGCAATGTAAAAGGAAACTCTTTGAAGTTTTTCCAAGCTTTCGGAATCTTTTATTCCATCATCAGGGAGAATCTGTCGTGAGAATGATTACATAGATGTTGATAATACGATATAAGAAACATTGAAAATGATGCTATTTGTTAAAAAATTATAAAAGTTGATTGTATCAACTTTTATAATTTTTTAACAAATAGCATCATTTTCAATGTTTCTTATATCGTATTATCAACATCTATGTAATCATTCTCACGACAGATTCTCCCTGATGATGGAATAAAAGATTCCGAAAGCTTGGAAAAACTTCAAAGAGTTTCCTTTTACATTGCTGCAGTCCCTACAAATAGATATCCCCTATATATATATATATATATATATATATATATATATATATATATATATATATATATATATATATAAACCTACATTTGAAATTTGTGGACACATCCTGTATATTATATAAATTATTTTATTCCAAAATATGTAATAACTATTCAACGAGTTGAATGAATACTTTGTACATCCCTGTACTAATATGAATACATCATCAAATTCCTCCGTTCGACCTAGTGGGACATCGAGAGATGTGGCTCTAGGCCAAACGGAGGAATTTGCTGATAAAATATTTCTGCCGACTTCAATTCTACGTCAGTCTCTCAGCTGATATTGACTCATTCTCTTGAACGCAATTATATTTAATATATCAAAATGGGAATTAATTTTTAAGAAAATAACTATTTTTTAAATTAACTATGTATGTAATTTGATATCCACATCTACGAAGACGGCGTCCTATATACCACGAATTTCTGTTCCCCTACGGTCCTATATATCATATAATTTCAGTCTACTGAACACACATGAAGACTCCTGGAGGACCGGTGGCTCCATGAAGAATCCTGGGGCCTCCGGTGACCCCATGAAGACACCCGAGGGCCCCTCACATATCGGATGACGTATGACATACCTAAGATATGTATGATTCAAGATTAACGTTACGGAATCCTCTGCGCAAGTTAGTTATATCACTCGCATAATCCTAATTATAACTATGGGTTGACGGACGACCGGTCTGAGTACTAGACTCTGGTGCAGTAATTCTGCGGTTCGAATCCCAGACACCGACAGGCTTTTTTCATTTATTAATATTTCAGCTAGGGCCCCCGGGCAGGTCGATGAGAAGGAGTGAGAGGACCCTCATGAGAGAGAGATAGTCAGGGCCCCTCAGTCCAGGGCCCCCAGGCCAGGATCCAGGAGAATGAGCCCCCAGGCCAGGATCGAGGTTAAGGAGCCCCCATATTAGATGACAGAGGGCTCCCAGGTCCTATGACGTCATAGCATCCATCTTGAATATCGATTTGACGTAGACGGAAAGGTCCCCCCACCTCGATGGCCGCCATCTTGAGTTAGTTCTCTCTTACTGTTAACTACTTATATATATATATATATATATATATATATATATATATATATATATATATATATATATTAAAAACTGTTATAGATAAAATAACATAAATAACTTAGGTTTTCCAAACTCATAATCTGAAGGCCAATCGAACAGTGTTAAAAAAATGTATATATATATATACATGTATATATATATATATATATATATATGACTATATATATATATATATATATATATATATATATATATATATATATATATACTGAGATACAGAAAAAACGCACAAGTTAATATTTGGTGAAATTTGATGTATCATAGTTTTTTATTTCTAGTTTAATTTTCAAAATTTTTTCAGCAAACTTGCACATTCAGTCTTTTGTAAAATGATGGCTTATTAGTCATTATACATGCTTGATTAGAAGTTTGTTGTTAAACCCTAATTTTAAAACATCCTGAAGAATAACTTAGTGATCGAATTCTTTCAAACTAGAAATTTTGGTTAAGAACCATGCCTTTCCAATTTTTTGTTTTTTGGTGCACTAATTCATTTTTAAGAGAAAGATGTAAGCGGAATCTGGATTCGTCAGTGAAAATAACAGTGTTCTATTGCCCTAAGTTCCAATGTGAATGATCAGTATCAAATTGCAGTCTAACTACTCGGTGACGCGGAAGTAATTTGGGTCCAGTTGCTGGTTTGCAAGCTTTCAAACCTAACTCCTTCAATCTTCGGAGAACTGACCACACGCTAACATTTGTACTTCGGATCTCTTGATGTTGATTTCTAGACTGCACTGATGTTAAATGACAATACCGCAGGGTATTAAAGTGAAGAAATGTCATCAATAGCAGTCGTATTTCATTTTCTTCCACTACCTGCCCTACGCTTATTTCTGGCAGTTTGTCTAAAACGTTCGACTACTCTTTTGATGGTAGAGTGATGAACATGAAGTATTCTTCCAAAATATTCATAATTACGTTCATTTTCAACAAGAGCAACAGCTTTTGCGCTATTTTCCGCACTTAAATCCATGGTTTGATTTCTTTTAGGTCTCAAAGTCAAACTGACAGGACATAAATGAGCAAAAACACCTCTTAAAAAAATTACATTTCCTAGAGTAAACCTTTGATGACACTATTTTTCCTTCTTAACAATGAACTAGTGCACTTAAAAGGCATGAAACAAAAATAAATATCTTGGAAATAAAAGGTTCTGAACAAAAATTGATATTGAGAAAGAATTTGACAACGAAATTATTCCACAGGATGTTTCAAAATTAGGGATTTAACAACAAACTTCTAATTAACCCTGTATAATGACTAACTAGGTATGCAATGCAAGCTGATGTTTGCAAATATTGAGCGAAGCAAGCATTTTTTTAACTGAATTTGAGAATTTCTAGAATAAAAGTAATTTCGTTCCTGACCGACATGTATGCTAGCGACTGCCGTTTGAATTTATGACACAAAAGGCTGTTCCGAATCTGCACCCTGCCGGAATTCGGACATGTCTAGGATAGAAACACCTATGTTTAACAGAGGAACATGGACCAACATATGTGCGGACATGTATTGAACATGTTAATCTTTCAGATTATTTTACACGAAAAAAGTTATGAAGAGCTGGTGCACTGTCTTGTCGAGCATAAGAGTATCGCCGACAGGTGGTAGAAATAACCGAAGAAATAGAAGATTACATCAACAAATGGTTAATCACTCCTTTCTGGAGATGCTTGTCGCAATTTCTTGTCCATGACAGAAATCATCTTTAGGTCGACCATGGACATCTTATCGCATATTATAACTTTGGCGTTTCTCATATTCTGTTGGAAAGTGCGCTCACTTTCGCTGCTTAAATCTTGGACAACGTCGTTCCGTGTTACCGTCATATGAAGAGATGAGTGTAACGTTCTACTATTTATGTTATTAGCTGCTACACCAGTTGGAGCCGTGAGCAAATGCGAGTCTGCACCATGATGCAATTCGATTATTTTCACCATCTCACAAATTATACAAAATTTGTCTGTTCCAGCACTTCCTTGAACAATCGAAAGTTTTGTCGTTATTTCTACCTATCAATTGATCATCTGATTGTTTCGAAATAGTCAACTGTTCAGTGGTGAGTTGTATTTTTTGGCTCGTTGATCTTCATGATGACCGTTCATGGGATTCTTTCTAATGTTTGATGAACAGCAAATTATCTTCAAGTTAAGGATAATTACATAAAGTGAACAAGGAAAATTCTTTAATAATTTAAAAAATTATCAAACAACTTTCCAAAGGAGCTCCCTTGGAAAGTTCTTTGATACTTTTTTAAATTATTAAAGAATTTTCCTTGTTCACTTTATGTTATGTATGAAATTGACCATGGTCAACAAGTATGTTGTTCATGATTTCATAATTTGATTTGAGGATAATTATTCACCACTCAGTACCAATTGAAGTCACGATGACCTAACGTTCTTCCTGATACGGGCTGGTTTGGAAGAGCTGATGCAATTGCCATCCAATAATGATGGTCTTGTTCAGGTGTATCGTCGTCGCCAATGATAGTATCTGTTTCGTTCAGGCAGTTCTCATAATGTTACTGGACTCACTAAATATGTTTGTTTCTAAATAGGTTCAATTTCAAACTATTCATATCCTCTCGCCATGGTGTACGTTACACAGTCTTCGGTTTGTAGTAGTTTTGATCCATGTCTTCAGACACGCCACAAACAAAAATAAATTTAAAAAAACTTGAGTTTTCTGTAAGTAAACATACCGCCTGTAACAACATCGCATACAGCGACATATTGCTTAAAACGACGAAACTTTATCGATATTCATCAGCTATAACGACCAACCGTTTGACTTGTTCCAGCAGAACCAAACAATACGAACAATTTCCAAACTTATTCTAATCTATGAAGGAATCTTTTGACTTATTATCAGCATGAATGGAAGATTGATTTGATCAGTTTTGGTTTTGATCATGTGTTTTCGCTTAACCATGTCGCAAAAAAAGAGGAGAGTGTTTATCATTGAAGAAAAATGGCGAAAAATATTTGTTGCTTTTAACGAAGAGTTCAATTCAGTTTAAGCAATCTTGACGAGAATGAAACGTAAATGCATAACCCATTTGAGACTCAGATTTAAAAAAAAACAGACGAAAATGACCGATTACTTTAAAAACTAAGTGTTTTTTCAGAATAAAAATTTTTATTCATAATTCATAAGAATCACCATATTACATATGTACATAATTAAAAATTCTAAACATACATACGACAATATGACTACTTCTGAGATATGTATCGTGAGACACCAAGAGGGTTTTTAAAAACTGATTATTTCAATTATTACAATAATGATGAAGTTACTATACTAAATGAATTAACAGAGAGATGTGTTCTCTTCAAGAGCAAGCTTAGAAGTGATTGAAGGCTAATGCAATAGGTTATAATGTAAACTTCTTATCTATAGTCTAAAAATAGGTTTCTAAGAATAATAGAGCAACCTTGCAGTTTATTATGTATACGCTGCACTTTATGGGTATGTAACTTGTGTATATTACTTATAACGACTATCGAACATAACGTCCGAAGTTATGTTCAGCCTTTAAACCCTCATAAGTTTTTTATTAACACCTGTAAAAAACCAATTTTTTCAACTGAATATTCTGTAACGTGTGCTTGTTAATAGTTTTTCATTTATAATTTATATATATATATATATTTATTTATAATTTCATCACAACTGTTGGTACCAAAGGCGCATACGAGGATTTTTATTCCACAAAATTAGTTATTTTGAGAAAATGAATCAACTTAAAAATTTAATATTGAAAAAAGTAACAACAATCGAGAGCTTCACTCTCCTTCAAAAACTTCTTCATTAATAAACTTTCTAACGGTATGCTACACATTGATAAGAAAAAACATTTCTGCTTCAACTTAGTGAGGAAAATAATTTATGATCGTTTATTTAAACAAAAGTTACTAATAATAATTCAATACCTGTCTGCTCTCTTGGTACACATTTTATTCGAAAATAAAAATATTTCTGCTTCAACAAAATATGCAACAAGAACAGGTAGGTTTTAAATTATTGTGATTAGTTTACCTTTTGTTCAAATAAACGATATTAATATCACATTTTGTTCGAGCAAAAAGAGAAATATTTCTGCTTCAACGAACAACTAGTTATCGTAACGGCTGAAGTTTGAACAAAATTTATAACTAGAGAACAATTATATATCTAATTGTTGCTAGTAGTTTAACTTTTGTTCGAATAAACGATAATAAAAATAAAATTGTTTTCCTCAATAAATCCGAACGTTTTCTGTCTTTCTGAAGGAATATCCGCAATTCAAAGCAGAATTGCTTTTTTCTTATCAGTGTGTAGCAAACCGTTAACAATTTCATTAAGTGAAGAAGTTTAGGAGAGTTAAGCTCTCAATTGCTGTTACTTTTTTCAACATTGAATTTTTAAGTTGATTCATTTTCACAAAATCACTAATTTTGTGGAATAAAAATCCTCGCGCCTTTGGTACCATTCAGTTGAAAAAACTTGGCTTTTGCAGGTATTAATAAAAAACTTATGAGGGTTTAAAGGCAGAATTTTGGGAAATTTGAGGAAAAAAATTAAAAACATTATATATCCTTGACCGTGAGTCGTAGGACCCAGGGTCCAAAGAGAAGAGGTAGCAAATGACCCCAATAATACTCCAAAATTTTGGTGATTCTTGGTCGAACACCCTGTATATATATATATATATATATATATATATATATATATATATATATATATATATATATATATATATATATATATATATATATATATATTATTTATTCGAATTGTTGTTGCCTGTGAACTATTTCTAATCTCTTGATAATTATTAGCAATAACAGGCTTGTTGAATCTTAAAAAACTCGATTTTATTAAAAGGTTGACGTTTCGCCACGACATTCGTAGCTTTATCAAAACTTTTTTTCAAAAGTTTTGATAAAGCTACGAATGTCGTGGCGAAACGTCAACTTTTTAATAAAATCGAGTTTTTTAAGATTCAAAGAGCCTGTTATTGCTAATAATTATTAAGAGATTATATAAATATATATATATATATATATACATATATATATATATATATATATATATATAAATAAAAATATATATAAATATATATATATATATATAAATATATATATATATATATAAATATATATATATATATATATATATATATATATACATATATATATATATATATATATATATATAAATATATATATATATATATATATATATATATATATATATACATGGTGTCCCAAGTTCGAGTGCCTATTAGACGTTTCTGGAGAACTGGACATATTTGAAATCTGCAAATTGGGATTATGATATTGCTCGAGATTCTCTAGAGAGCTAAAATATTTTCTGAGCTCAAGCACTTCCGGTTATACAGGGAGTGAAAGTTAATTTTATAAAAAAAATTTTTTTTCGAGTTTTTCGTTCCTGATATGATCAAGTATTCAATTCTGCGTACCTTTCTGTTAACACCATTGCATTTGTTCGAATAGTTTTCGAAATAACGGAAAAAAAACCAAAAAAAGTCAAATATGTGTAGTCAGTATTATGTTCATTATTCTTATTTCCAACATCCTAAGCGTAAACCGATTTTACAACATCGAAGAGGAAGAATGTGGAAAGGTCATGCATCTCATGAATTTTGGAAATATCATCACAGGGTGTTTCAAATTTTATGTCGAAAATTGTGATCAAAAATTGGCAATAACTTCTGTTTTTCAAATTAGAACCCTATTTTTTTATGATTACGTTGGATTCTGCGAAGAAAAATAATGATAGTTCTTTAACATGATTGTGCTCCTAAATTCAATAATTTCTGAGTTATTCGAGATTTTCCGTATTTATGGTGTACGTAGAGTCAAATTCATCGAATCCAAAAAGATTCGATGAAAATATTCTTATGAAACCATAGGAACATCCTGTAATCACAGAAGATAAATTATACCATTAATTGTTCACAAGTGACAGGTCAAATTATTTTTCGATTTCACAAAATGAACCGTCGCTATTCAATTATACGCAATACACATTCAAATACAGTTTCAAATGATATTATTTATTTCAAATTCATGGTGAATGCCACAGAATGTCGAGTTTCCATTGAAAAGTATACCCATTTGTTTTACAATTTCTGAAAATATGTTTCAAACTTTTCAAGTTTTGAGTGTTAGAGCACCTAGAGAATACGAAATAAGGATAGTTGATGATGAGGATAATGAAATTAGTGTTTTGAATTATTTCGAAGCGAATGAAAATACATCTCTTCAACGGAAAACACATTAAAAGGATTTGGTACTTCAGTACATACACCAAATTATGATAAATAAATTATGATAATAAATAAATGAAAATACTTTTCAAAACTTAAATTAACAAAACAAAAGATCACGTAAAAGTTTCAATATGATGGCCATTTTGTTCCACACACTTTCGAAGACGTCTTAAAACACCACGGTTAGTCACTCGTTCGATTTCCTCCCCCTTTAGTGAGTGGAAAGCATCCTCAACACGACGTATTAAATCTTCTTTGCTTCCAATAGGAGATTCATACTTTATTCTTTATTGTACCCTATAAATAAAAATCCAAGGGAGTAAGATCAGGAGATCTTGGGGGCCAAGACAGTGAAGAACGGCGTCCAATCCACCGATTACCAAACATTGCATTCAGTTCTTCCGAAACCTCGAGCGAACTATGTGCCGGAGCTCCATCTAATTGATAAAATGCGGTACTCGACTTACTCAACGGTAATTCATCCAAAAAATCAGAAACAAAAGTTCTCAGGATTTCCAAAATTTTTTCTGTATTTAAATTTTCTTCAAAAATGTAGTACCGCAATTTATTGTTCTTTAAAAGAGCGAACACATTAAAACTAAATTTATTCTGGGTATTTCTATGTCTTTTTTTATGTGGATTCTCACTTTTCCAAATGTGGCAATTTTTTCTATCAAATAATCCTTCATTATTGAATTTAGCTTCGTCTGTCCAAATGAGCTTTTTCAAAAAATTTTCATCATTTTCAAGTTTTTCTAATATTCTTCTACAAAAATTTAGCCTTTTCATGTAGTCACCTGGTTTCAATGTATGAACTTTCTCATATTTATAGTCATGCATTTTGTGTTTCTTCAAAATTCGGTTCACTGAATTTCTGCTTACATCGGTTTCATGAGCTGCACATCGAATAGATGCATTTTGATTCGCTTCGAAATAAGTCAAAACACTGATTTAATTCTCCTCATCATCAACTTCACTTCTTTCATATTCTTTAGGAGCTCTTACACTTCCAAAACTTTGAAAGTTTGAAACATATATTCGGAAGATCTCCGTCATGGAAGGTAAATGGGGATACTTCCCGTTGAAAGCCCTGCAGGTTCTACTAATAATTCTGTTACATTCACCATGTATAAAAAATAGATCTAGAATTTCATCATTAGAATAGCGATTCATTTTGTTAAATCGAGAAATGAAGATAACGAATAACAATTAGACCTGACACTTGTGAATAATTAATAGATAATAATTCATCTACTATGGTTACAGAATGTTCCTATAATTTCATAAGAATATTCATCGAATCTTTTTGGATTCGATGAATATATTCCAATCGATATATTTTCACGTTTTCAAATAAAATGCACATTTTCATCTTGCAAACTGATATTATGAAATTTATCATTTATCAAGTCGCCTATGGCGTTTTGAGAAATCAGAATTGATTGAAATGAACATCAAGATCATAATATAAGCGTTTATCTTTCAATATCTTGAATGTTATGTACTACTTCAAATTATGAAGGAAACAAAAATTATGGATATGAAACAAGCAATATTTTATAATCAAGCGTTCAAAATGGCGACCATCAGACTCTAAACACAAACGTATCCTTTTGATAAAACCTTCAGCAACATTTAATAACATTCGCGGGATAACATTTAGAAAATCTTCTCTGATACGCTGTTTCCATGGGCAACTTGGTAATTAAAAAATTCCTTAAAATCAGTTTGCAAAATGAAAATGCTCATTTTATGTGAAAAAGTGAAGAGTTAACGATAGGAATGTATTCAGGTATTCGATAGACAATTAAATTTTACATTTGCTGGTGACATAAAATACGGGGCGTTTCATTTAAGTTGAACAAGTAAGTTTAAAGATTGCAATGATTTTACCTTTATTTTTACACATCAAGTATAAATAAATCTATTTTTCACAAGTGCGGTATAATATACACCTTCAACAACACCAGACAATATGAAACAGCGTATCAGAGAAGATTTTTTAAATGTAAGCCCGCGTATGTTCTCAAATGTTGCTAAAGGTTTTATAAAAAGGATACTGTTGTTTTAAGAGTCTGATATTTTACCTGTATTTAAGAGTAAATTTGTAGATCGCCATACGATTAATAATAATAAATAGAATCTGATGGTCGCCATTTTGAACACTTGATATAAAATATTGCTTGTTTCATATCCATAATTTTTTTTCCTTCATAATTCGAAATAATACATAACATTTAAGATATTGAAAAATAAAAGCATATAATATGATCTAAATGTTTATTTCAATCAATTCTGATTTCTCAAAACGCCATAGGCGACTTGATAAATGATAAATTTCATAAAATCAGTTTGCAGGATGAAAATGTGCATTTTATTTTTGAAAACGTGAAGAGATATCGATTGGAATGTACTCAGGTATTCGATAGATAATTAAATTTTACATTTGTTGGTGACATAAAATACGGGATGTCCCATTTAAGTTAAACAAGTTAATGCCGTTCAAAGATTGCAATTATTTTACCTTTATTTTTACACACCAAGTCTAAATTAATCAATATCTCACAGGTGCGATATGAAGTTTGTTCCAGTTAGTAGGCCTTATCATTAATTTGGTTAAAAACAAGAAAACACCAGTTGAGAGTTTAAGCGTTAAAATTGATACTACATTTTCACAAAATACGAGATATTTCAAAAACCATAAGGTTTAGGTGAATTAAACCTCAATGAAACTGGCATTTGTTTTCATCGTAAAATCCAAAAATGAAATAATATACAGGGTATTCCATTTAAAAAATAACAACTTTGATACTTTTCGTGTTTTTGGCACACCCTGTACAACATGAAAATATTTTTAAAATGTAGTCCTGCTAGGTCCCTATCCATCCTAAAGAAAAAACTTCTATAAAATCAAATACTTTAGCCATAACTCTTCGTGTCGAATAACGTGAATAACCCTGTATATATATATATATATATATATATATATATATATATATATATATATATATATATATATATATATATATCAGTCAACGCGTGTGCATGTCAAATTAGTGATCTCGGAATTTGAACTAAGTAAGTGGATGGATCAGACGAAATAGAAGTAGAAAAATGAAGTGAAGACTCTTTGGATGATTCAGGTTGATGCGAAAGTATTGTGTCGGGAAAAACTGCAAAAATACTCCCAAAAAAAACAACAACATTGCAGACTACTAACGTCTTTAGTCAGTCTTGTTTAGTGAGGTCCTAAAGGTTCCACACAGGGAAACATCATAAGGACGATGACGGAAAATGTTGCTCAAGTCACCCAGGAAAAGCTGTTGCAAGAAATTATATCTACCAAAAATATATTAAAAGAAGCTATAAAATCCAGTGAATCAAGACTGATATTGGAGATCCAATCGCTGAGAAACAGAATTGAAGTGTTGGAAAAGGAAAATGAAACTCTGATTGAAAAGAATGAAAACCTAGAACGAGTATCTAAAAAAAATAATATCATTTTGTTTGGAATAAAAAAAGAATATAGGGAAGTAGACGAAAGTTTCATCTGTGGCGAATTGAATCGATTATTGGAGATCAATATTGGTGAGTCTGATATAAGTGATTTTTACAGATTGGGAAAATCGGAGAACTGTCCCATAAAGATAGAATTGATTAGCCACCGAAGCAAGCAGCAAATATTTTCAAATATCAAAAAACTGAAAGGAACTAACGTTACCATAGCTAATGATCTAACTCAGAAGCAGCGACAGGAGTTTAAATCTTTGAGAGAACATCTTATTGAAGCCAGGAAAGTAACAACGAGTAAATCTTACATTAAGGGAAATCGCCTTATAGTTGGTGACAAAGTATATAGTATTGAAGACCTGGAGACGCGAAAACAGTTATCTGAACCAAACGGCCAAGTCTTGAAAGAATCGATCTCATCCAGAGACAAAGAAGAGAATTCAGGTGAAATAGTAAGCCTGCATGGACAGTCAATAGGAGAATCAGAAGACAAAACAGTGAAAACTTCCAATAAGAGTACCTTCGAAATAAAAGACACAGGGAAGACGGCAAAATCAGGAATGAAATTGAGGAAGGCATCTACCAGGGAGTAAACTGGTTTCCTTCATTATGGACCGCTACATTCAGGAGTTTCAAGATACAACATACAACACAAAAATAGTGAAAAATATTGAAAATCTGAAAAATAAAAACTTTTTAAATAAATTTAAAATACTTCATATGAATATCAGGAGCTTAATAGCAAATTTCGGTGAGTTTCAGCTGTTTCTCGATTATATTTCTTTACAGTTCGAAATTATAGTGCTAACAGAGACATTTCTAGTGCATGATTTGGGACTTCATAACATTGAAGGATATAATCCAATATATAGTGAAGGAAAGTACAATAAGAACGACGGTGTAGTTGTTTACATTAAAAAAAATTTAAAATTTGATTACAAAGTCGTATCCTTGGGTGTCTGTTCTGTTGTTGAAGTAGATATTGCACTGAAAAATGAAGCTATCAAGGTAACAGCAATTTATAGATCTCCGAACAGTTGTGTGATCACCTTTATCGAAAGTCTCGGGCAATATTTGCGGAGCAAAAAACGGGCATCTGAGCATATTATTGTTGGCGATTTAAATATCGACTTGATGAATCAGGATGATATTGTCGAGGAGTACAAAAACATTTTATATTCATACGGTTTTGTATCTTTAATAAATGAGATCACCAGACCTACAAGTCGCACGTGCATTGATCATCTGTTTATGAAGGGATCGAATCTACATAAAAACCTAGACGCATATATTTTGCAATATTTGATAACGGATCATTATCCCATAATGGGATGTCTTCATGTGGGAGCGGAGGAATGTGAAAAGTTAAATAATAATAGACAGTATGAAAGAAAATTTATTAATTATCCGAAACTGAAAGAGCATTTGAGGCGGGAAACATGGCTGAAGGTATATGAGGAGAAAGATGTAAATTCTATAACAAATGCATTCATTGAAATTTTGATACACCATATTCAAAATAATACTAACTCCGTTTTCTACACAAGTAAAAATATTAAAAAGAAAAAATGGATTACTCCCTCTCTATTAAAATCAATTAAAATCAAAAATAATCTCTATATGAAACTCAAAAAACAACCTCAGAATGAACAGCTTAAGAAACAATACCTGAGTCATAGAAATATTCTTCAAAAGCTTATCCTTAGTTCGAAGAAATCATATATGGAGAAACTTGTACAAAATAACAGAACTGACTCAAGTACGTTATGGAAAAGCATGAAAAACATTTGTAACCAACAGCAAAAGACACTAGGAATTTCCCATATTATAGTAAATAATGAAAAAATCACTAATAAAAATAAAATAGCTAATCTTTTCAATGACTATTACAGTGATTTGGGTCGCACTTATGCTAATAAAATAAAAAATCCAACAGATTTCGAAGATAAAGAACAGTTCCAGACTAAAACGTTTTATCTCATACCTACCGAACCTACAGAAATAGAGGATATTATAAGGAAACTAAAATCAAAAAAATCAGCCGGAAACGATGGTATTCGATCAGAGACACTCAAAGAAATAAGCGAGGAAATATGTCATCCCTTGGCATATCTGATCAATTGTTGCTTTGAGCAGGGCGTGTTTCCGACGGCCTTGAAGGTGGCAGTCGTGAAACCAATTTATAAAAATGGCAACAAAAACGAGATTTCCAACTACCGACCTATCTCGCTGATTTCTAACTTAGCCAAAATTGTTGAAAAAATATTGAAAACACGTATTGTTAGCTTTCTTGAGAAGTATGGAATACTTGATGAGAAACAGTACGGATTTAGGAAGAACAAGTCGACTGAAGATGCAATAAGAGATCTGACAGCTTCTATTTATGAGAAATTAGATAAAAATGTTCCTACTCTGGCGGTATTTTTGGACTTAAGTAAGGCATTCGATACTGTCTGCCATTCAAATCTACTAAAAAAGCTTGAGAGGGCTGGTTTCCGTGGAACAGGCTATGACATTATATGCAGCTATTTAACCAACCGGAAACAGGTGGTTGAAATAGATGGAATACGTAGCACCGAAAAATTCATAAGATATGGTGTTCCGCAAGGGAGTGTTCTGGGGCCAGTTTTATTCTTATTATATATCAATAGTTTTTTACAGAGGAAAACCTGCGGAACAGTAATTGGTTTTGCAGACGACACGGTCATTGTATATGGCAATGATACATGGGAGGAACTCAAGAATGATTCGGAAAAAGATCTCGAAGAATTAATGAAATGGTTTCATCACAACAAACTAACAGTGAATGCTGAAAAAACTAAGTATTTGCCGTTCGCTTCATATGACTCTGGACTTCCACAAATGGGTCCCTTAAAAGTAAGCAAGGATATGGATATACAAGAAACAAATAAAATAAAGTACCTTGGAATAGTCATAGATCGACACTTAAAATGGAACGAACACGCAAAGTACCTGGTTCAGAAAATGAGAGTCTTGTTGTATAAATTCAAACATATAACAAAGTTCATAAATAACACAAAAAATTTAGAAATACT
This sequence comes from Cynegetis impunctata, assembly GCA_030704885.1. Classification (NCBI taxonomy): domain Eukaryota; kingdom Metazoa; phylum Arthropoda; class Insecta; order Coleoptera; family Coccinellidae; genus Cynegetis; species Cynegetis impunctata. The sequence goes on along the minus strand of JARQZK010002361.1, from coordinate 18,252 downwards.
TTACAGTGCCTTAGTGCAGTCTCTAATCAGCTATGGAATATTGGGATGGGGAGGAATTTATGACATCCACCTGAAGCATCTAGTTGTGATGCAGAAGTGGCTGTTGAAGATTATATATGGTAAACCAAGATCTTATTCGACTGAACGACTGTTCGACATTTCTGGTGCCCTAAGTATTAGGCAACTATATATTATGAAGGTTGTTATGAACGTTTATACAGGGAAACTACCAATAAAAAAAATCGATCATCACTACTCAACTAGGAAAAAAAACACTTATGGAAGACCACGTTGCATCAAAGCTATAGCTCAACGATCTAGCGCTTACCTTGCCCCACGAATTTACGACATGATTCCACTTGAATTGAGAAATATCAGAAGATATAATGGTTTCAAGACTAAGATAAAAAACTGGTTGAGAAATGAAAAGAGGGATATATTACGAGAAATTGCTGCACTGTGTGAATAAGGAAAGTATGGAAACTTCTATAGACACAGACAAAACTACCGATGGAGACGACAATAGGCCCGATTTAGGAATGACTACCGATATGAACAAACCAACCCAAAATATGGATAAAAAAGTTACAAATATATAACTGATGTTATACAGCATGCGGAGCTCGACTGTGTGAGAATATTGAGGCTTCATTTATTGCTAAATATAGTCACGTACAGATAAATTTTCAGTAATGAAATAATTAACTCTGTGACTCATTTTGTTTATTCGTTAATGTATTATACTGAATAAACGTTATTATTATTATTATATATACATATAAATTTACCTTGTGGCACCATTGTATATATGTATTGGCAATGTGGCGCCCGTATAAGCAATGTGGCACCCGACTTTGGGTGCCAGATTGTTTTTATCGTTTGAAGCCGTCATATAGTTCATTAGGTATTGCTAAATCATATAACAAAAAATAAGGTGGGTGCCACATTTACACTGAAAAACTTTGAACATACGTTTTAGTTCAATGGATTTGAAATAGATGGCGCTCCGTTATATACAAATTGTATGTTGGACATAATTGATGTCATTTAGGCCCATTTTAATTACACCTCTAAGTGGCACCCGTAATATGGCAACGCTGAGCGGACGTGTTATCAGACTAATTCGTGCTTATCTTACAAGAATGCTGAGGCAAGTAAGACTAATAATCAAGTGATCTTGGATCAAGCTAAACAAATTTTGATTTTCGCATTCATGCCTTGAATCTGTTATGTGTAATTGATACCCAGATTTGTTGACTACGTCTGAGAGAATTTAAAAAATATTGGAGATGGTTGAATTGGGATGGAATGGAAAGGTTAAGTACCTACCGTATTAATTATTCATATGTGAAAATGTAGGAGGTTAAAAAATCGATGTTAACATATTGTAAGGACGAGCTGTATTTTTTTTTCGAAAACATGAGTTTTCGTTACGCATTATTTTCAATATACAGGGTGTTGAATATTTTCAATTGTTAATCTGCCATTTTGCAATATACCGAGACGAGTTTTTTCTACAATGTTATAAAAACGCACTTCTGTACAGGCTGTCTACATTTCTATTTATTATTACGGGGTTCTCGGTTATTGATTGAAGATAAAAGCTTGCGGTTTGCTATAATTTTGAGTGAATAACCTGTATATACAAGGTGGCCCTGATTTGAATACCTACACTATATGAAGATATAAAAAAGCTATATCAGATTGATTGGAAAAAATTGAATAATAGCAATTATAAACCTTTTGAAGTTGAGTTTATAAAATCGCACTTATGTACAGGCAGCCTACATTTCTATTCATTAATACGGGGTTCTCGGTTATTGATTGAAGATAAAAGCTTGCGGTTTGCTATAATTTTGAGTGAATAGCCTGTATATACAAGGTGGCTCTGATTTGAATACACTATATGAAGATATAAAAAAGCTATATCAGATTGATTGGAAGAAATTTAATAATAGCAATTATGAACCTTTTGAAGTTGAGTTTATAAAATCGCACTTATGTACAGGCTGCCTACATTTCTATTTATTATTACGGGGTTCTCGGTTATTGATTGAAGATAAAAGCTTGCGGTTTGCTATAATTTTGAGTGAATAATCTGTATATACAAGGTGGCCCTGATTTGAATACACTAAGTATATGAAGATATAAAAAAACTATATCAGATTGATCGAAAAAAATTGAATAATAGCAATTATAAACCTTTCAAAGTTGAGTTTGATTTTGCTCTGATTTTTGGCATCGTTTTTACGTTAAAAATATTCAATATCATACCTACGCAGACGCCAGCAGTGAAAGCAAAAAAATTTTACAGAACATCTGAAGTAGTCTCAAGGAAACCAAGGACAATTTTCATTTTTTATAAAAAATACTGATGAAACAGTAACTAAATTAAAATATATATATAAAATCTTTTTTTTGCCACTATTAAATTGACCGATGAAGGTTTGCTGAGTACTCTTAGAAAAATTACAGTGTGATTCTCTGAAATCTTTTTATAAATCAAAATTAATTTATAAAAATACATGGTGTTCTATTATACCTTAATATTTCATTTTCAAATTATCGCTTATAGCAGCAATTGTTTGATGTAAAACAGGTTTTTATTATTGCCAGAGTCTATACAGACTACAGTACTTATATATTTTAATAAATATAAAGTACACTGCCGCTTTGTCGTGAAATGAATTTCATTGTTGCAATGTCTCTTCTAATTTTAGTGAATTGGGTCTCTTTTTTTGTTTCACTCAAATTTTCGAGTAAACAAAATTGATGATATGTGATTGTATAGTTTAAAAAAAATAGAATTACCCACTTATCTCACCTTTGATTTCAATTTAATAAAAAATCCTAATAAAATAAAGGATTTTGAAATATATATGTATATTCAATAGTTTTCGCATACTTAACTTTTGAATTTTTTTCTCCACAAATTGTACATTGGGCAAAAAACATAAGAAAATCAATTTACCCAATTATTACGAAATATTATGATATTAATTTTAATTTCGTAAGGCTTAACATTTTCTTTGAAAAAATATTCACTGTTATTGCCGGAATAACTTCACTGGCAAAAATTTAAAAAAATTTTTCCGCACCATGAAATGACCAGAATACGCATAGCTAACATATCTGATATAAATGTATAAGGTGGTCTACAAAATAAACTGTATCCTCAGAATTTCAACATCCTGTATATATGTACCTACATAAGTAAACCTTCATATTGTAAAACACAATGTAGACTCAATGAGTTTTAAATTTACTCGAATGTTTCTACTGGCAAAACAATGAATAAACTGAAATATCAATTTTCAAAGTGACAACTTAAATCCGACAACCCCGCAGGGTGCCTCTTTTACCGGTATTAATAATAAATTATATATAAAGGGTGCCACATTGAAATGCATTATTTGGGTGCCACAAATACAATACATCAAATATACGATATACACTGGGTGCTGCATAGACATTGATTATAGAGGGTGCCAGTTAATACAAAACATATATATATATATATATATATATATATATATATATATATATATATATATATATATATATATATATATATATATATATATTTTATATATATATATATATATATATATATATATATATATATATATATATATATATATATATTTATATATATATATATATATATATATATATATATATATATATATATGTATATATATACTAGTTCTTTAATGAGGTTTGTGGCTGACTCTGAGAAGTAATTATTGAAATCATTAGCAATATCTTTAATATGACCTTCAATTTGGATATGTTTTGTATTTTCATTACCTTTTATTTCTTTTACAGCTTGCCATAAACTTTTTGTTTTATTATCTGAGTTCAATATTTATCACTTTTTTCTTTTGTTAGTAGTATATCATATTCTTTTTTTGCTTGTTTATATGCTTCTGGGAAAGCCTTATTTTTTGTTTTTGTTCGTTCCACGGAAACTCAAAAAACTTACCACGTCTTGTAGAGTGGCCAGATAAAAATGTTTCTTTTTACCTTCCAAAGGTACAGCTACCCTGTGGAAGTGAGCTTGGGATGAAAAAAAAATATTGATTTAAAGGTAACAAAAAAAAGTAACAAAGTATGAAATGAGAAAGTTTTGCAACAAAATGTTTAAAGGAAAGACTGAGGTGAAGAAAACAAAAGCGAAGTTTTTTTTTAAATAAGTAATATTTATTTTGGTTCACAACCATTTTATTAATAAATTCAGTAACATTTTACAAAATAATATCACCCATTGACTTAAAAGATGTGACTAAACATTTTTTTTTAATGAATTTTTTTGATGAATTTTTCAAAAATATTAGCGTACTGACTACAAAAAACATATTACTACATAAAACATCTGACTATAAAAAAGTTACAAAAAGACTTACTAGACCCTAAGGCCATCGTCTTCTTCAATAATGGCGACTTCATCATCCTGTTGTTCGTCGTTTCCCTCGTCTGTGGCAGGTATTTCGAGAACTCGTGTGTAATACTTCAATGAATCATTGGCCCTCCATTCGTCACCAAAATGCTTTCTCAGCAGATTATCAACGTCTTTCAGCTTCTCTGTTTTAATAGTGACTTCGTTTGCTAAAGGCTGTGGCTTGATCTGGCCTAATCGTTTCCCTTTCTTTAATATCCCTTTTGCAACTCCTAAGTCAGACCTATAATTGACTTCTCCTCGCACTAACACAAGACCTTCAGCATTTTTTTCAAAAATGATTCGCTTGGAAGGCGCGAATTTGAAATGGAGCTGAGCTGGAGTTTTCAGGACAGATGAAACAGCTGTTTTCCAGTCATATATCTGTACTTCTTCACTGACTCGTCGAACGGTCCCAAACTGGGAAAATAAATCGAATTGTAATTGTATCCATTTTTTTAATTTTCTTTTCGATACGGCCGAATACTCGATCAGCAGGAAGGAAAGAGTGGCCAACGACAGAAAACGTGATAGAAATTTTTTGGCAATTGATTGTTTCATACAGAAGCTTGCACAGCATACCTACCACAGAAATGTTTTTATTCTGGCCAGGGCAGCCATCGCAGAATAATTTGATTTCTTCGATGTCTGAGAGGTCTTTACTTTTAAAGTGGTGGTATAAGATTGAAGAAATTTCATTTGATCCTTTCAGTCTTTCATTTTATAGCCACGTATAGATGAAAACTGATTCGGTGTTCTGAACATTTGTGGAATGGCCTTCGCAGATGGTAAAATTATAGAGGTATAATTGCCTGCTATAATAAGCAGCTTGGTCTGGAATTCGAGGCAGGACTCGATTTTTCTGGCAATCAAAAGATATTTTGAGTACAGTCGGGTCCTCTTCATTTTTCAGCATATCGTAAAACGCTTTTGCCTTAATTCTATGAACTGCTGCTTGAACCATGACGTTTTCTTTTTCTCTTCCAGATGCCATAACTGAGATCTGAGCTTTCATGCGGATACACTCCGAACAGGCATCTGTGGCTGGCGATTTAAAGCTTATATTACAATCATAATTGAAAACTCTCATGAAGAGCCAATATTTGGCATACATTTCTGGATCATTCCTGGACTGGTTATAAGCTTTCCAAAGTTTTTTGGCTGTGCAGTCACTAGGGAGATACTTTCTGGCATTCCTCTCTCTAGTGTAATGGGACTCCACAAAATGTAGAGACTGTAAAAAACTTTTCACGGATTCCCGTATTGGCCAATACTTAACAGATTTATAGTCTCCTCCTCTTCTCTCTCGTGGAGTTTGGCCGTCGATGTAGTATTTTTTTGAAATATTTTGGACTCGGTACTTGGAAATATCAAGGATGTTAAGAAATACTTTAGCACAAACCTGGATCTGCCCACGGCCTCGAGTTTTCACGAAATACTTAATTGTCACTGCATTTTTTCTTTCCTTATCTTCATTTTTCCTGTCCAGACGTTTTCTACGCCTGTCAGGAGTCACTTGATTAGTATGCTTTAGAATGTAATTGTCTTGATCAATCTTTCTGGCCGATTCATAAAACCCTTGGTGAAAACGCCTCACATCCTGCATGGTTAGTTGTTGACATAAGAAGACATTTTTCTTTGGATGAGAGCATTTGGGTAGTGAAGGCAGCTTCTTTGAGACGTGTCTGAAAAAAGTTACAACACTTCACATTACATACAGATATTCAAGATAAAAGAGTACACAAACAAAATAAATTAATGTACGTCAAATCAACCCTAAAACACTGACCTTGCTTTTTTGTTGACATTTCTCTTCCATTCATCTTTCTTTGTATGCTTTTTTCTTGTTGGAGCCATTTGGAAATATCGAGAAATATAAATATTGGAAAATATAAGATTTAATCGAGTATAAACTGAATAAAACACACGAGGGAGCTTTTGGTTAAGGAAAAAGGAAACGAATGGGAAGGTTGCAAAGTGAGAGGTTATTATAGGAACCAGAGAGTTTTGCTTCACAACGAGTAACGAACCAGTTTTGAAACACAATGGGCTATGGAACGAATCAGTTCAGCAACAAACCGCCATTTTTTATAGCTAAAATCCATATGAAATAACAAGTTTTGCTCCAATCTGATAACATATGTTGAAATAGCATTAAGATATATTTTAGAATCCACTGCCATCTAAATTTTTCAAAAAAATGGAACGAACGAGTTTTGCACCTCACCTCCTCATATATATATATATATATATATATATATATATATATATATATATATATATATATATATATATATATATATATATAATATATATATATATATATATATATATATATATATATATATATATATATATATATATATATATATATATATATATATATATATATATATATTTATATATATATATATATATATATATATTCATATATATATATATATATATATATATATATATATATATATATATACAGGGTAGCGAGAAAGTCTGGCAACAACCTATTTTCTTTGAAACGGTTAAAGGTATAATTATCAAATTTCAGGGTTATCAACGGGATGATATTATGCGTCTTTTAGAGGACCTGTCAAAGATAGGTGACGTTACCTTTCAGTGTACCATCTTAAGTCGAGTGATATATCATAGAAAAGCTTATTTTTTCCTCTTTTCAAAAATATAGAACAGGTACCACATTACTAAGAGATTATTCTATAACAATGCAGTTATGTGTGTTAGTTTCTCTATATTTTGCATGACTGCTTGTACGTCACTGGTAGACGGTTAATGTAAAAAAAAACAGTTGTAAACAATCAAAAAATATGTCAAAAAAAACCTTGAAATGTCAGAGTTAATTTTGTCTTTTTATTTGATGCATACAGTGTTTGAAATGTATTTTTGAATAGTAAATTAAGAATGGTGTACTTATCGGAACAAGAGACAATCCAGATACTAATGTTAATTGGATATGGTAATAAAAAACGTTCATATGAAGAAAAGTCATTTGTTCAATGATTTAAATCCTCAACATAAGTAGATAAACACTTTCCAGAATATTAAATAAATTTAATGAAACCGTTGCCGTACAGGATCGCCCTAGGTCTGGCAGACCAAAAACTGCAACGAACGAAGATAAGATTTTAGACGTCCTAGTAGATGTTCAACAAAATCATCAAATATCTACGTATGAATTGGCAAGAAATCATGATATTAGCAGTAAGTCAGTTCAAACAATTTTGCATCAAAATAAGTTTCATCCATACAAAATAAAAACCACGGAGAATTATCTGAGGATGATTTTGATCGAAGATTAGAGTTTTGTGAAACGGTTCTAGAGTAAATTGTTGATCAAAATAATTTCTTAGATTCACTTGTATCCAGTGATGAAGCAACATTTTGTCTATACGGCACTATTAATCGACATAATTGCCGGTACTGGTCAGATTCTAATCCCCAATGGATGGATGAGGCCCATACACAATACCCACAAAAAATTAATTTATGGACTGGTTTGGTGAAAAACCATATCATTGGTCCATTTTTTATCAACGGCGCTCTTAATGGTGAAAAATATCTTGATCTTCAACTGCATCAAATTATACCTGAAATTAATGCTCTATTTCCAAATATGAACGTTTATTTCCAACAGGATGATGCACCTGCACATTTTCATAAAAATGTTAGGCAATGTTAGGATATCACTTACCCTCAGAGATGGATTGATCGAAGAGGTGTAATTAAGTGGCCAGCAAGATCTCCCGACTTAAGTCCACATGATTTTTTTTATGGGGACACCTGAAGGACCGCGTGTATGTCAACAGACCTACAAACATAAATGATTTAAAAGCTCGCATACGTCTTGAAATGCAAGGAATTTCTCCAGAAATGATCAACAATTCCATTCGAAGCTTCCAAGACAGATTGTATTATTGCCAAGAAACAGGTGGCCAACACTCTGAGCACTTGTTATGAGAAAACTGTTAATTATCTGTTATTAATAGTAGAGTATATATGCGGGCCTTGGCTCAAACTACCCATTTCGAACGACCCCCTTGAATTTTCGAATCGCTTGTTACGCTACTGAGTCTGGAAGACGGGGTCGGAATTTGTCTACTAATTAAATAATAATATGATTTGTTAAGGAATGTGAATATGTAAGTAGTTAAAGGGGTTATTAATAGTTATTTAATAAACTAGTTTATTAATGACAGCGATTAATGGTTGAGATATTTTAACGCGTGAGCGGAGCGAGCGCGTTAATAGTTCGAGACCATTAATCGCTACATTAATAAACGAGTTTATTACAAGATTTTTCCGTCGACCTCATCATGAATTGAGTATAAATTCTTGATTGAAATAAATTTTTATTTTGCATGACAGATACACTTGACCTTGACACAATATAAATTTCTATGTTCATTTCGATATATTTATATTTATGCTCCTGATGGAACAATTTGAGAAATTCATAGATGGAATATTAGACATGTGACATTCTGAATAGTTAACATTACCTACAATATCCGATAAGGAATATGTGGAACTGGTGGAAGCTGAAGTGTTATTTACTTTCGAACGATTATTGCATAAAATTTTTTCCGCTACTTTATTTTGTATAGAGTTAAATTTTTCGATTTGAATTATGAATTCCTTTTCTTTGGGGAATAACAGTACAGACACAGAATAATTCAACTATTCCGTGCTGAATACTTCTGTGTTTGGTTGCCCATGACAATCATACATTAAAATAGGGGAAATCGCACATTAAAATGGGTCATTAATGATCAATTTCGTGTACGTTAAAGTAAGCTTTTATTTAGAGGTCGACGGAAAACTAAATTATCCACGATTTCCCTATCTAATGAGTCGAGGGGGTGAAGAGGGGTCTCTCGTTACGCGTCGGACAAGGACTTGTCTATAGATTAAATAATGTGGTTTCCTAAAAAATTTTGATATGTGGGTAATTATGAGAGGATAATAAACTGAATTGACCTTCATTCCTGTGTATCCCCAGTCTGGAATACGTGGAGACGAGCCGGGACTTGTCTGAATTGTTGAAGAGATAATTAAGGCAGGTGCGCTAATGTATGGAATGAATGTAACTATATTTTTTGTTTGAAAAATTAATGTATCCTGTTTTTAACGATGTCCATATAATGATTCTGGATTCCCACGGTGCAGGTGCACTGATCCTGTGGGATGAATCTTGTTATATAAAGGTTGGCTTGAGTATACTCATCTGTAAATTAATAATATTAGCTGCTAAAAAAATGTGAATATTTGAGTAATTATAGATGGTAATAAACTGAATTAATCTCGATTCCATATCTTAGGAATCGTAATAATTATTCAAACGAAAATTCAATTTAGTTTTCATATACAAGAATGAATAAGTTTCAATATTTTTCACGTAAATACATATCAACATTATGAAATTGAATTTCAAATTATTTTTGTCACAATATATTATTATGGTACGCTACTGTGCGCTGAATTTTTCATTCTGGTGGATTTTTCGACCTTGCCCTAGACACCAGATACTTTGTCACATTCCATATTTTGAAATTATTGAGAGAGAGCTCAGATTCCGATTTGTTCGTTACACCGCTGAATCGGACAGGAACTTGTGTATTAATTAAATATAATATGGTTTGCTTAAATATGGAAATGAGAGGATGAATAAACTGAATTGGCCTTAATTCCAGTGTATTCCCGTTCAGGAAGACGACTTGTCTGAAAAATTAATTCTCAAAGTCGTAGAGATAATTAAGGCAGGTGCGCTAATGTGTGGAATGAATCCGACTATATTTTTTTGTTTGAATATTAGATTCATCCCACAGGATCAGCGATCGTTATAATAATGAGGCAGAATTTCATTTATCCAGATATCTGAAAAACTAATGATTCAGGATTCCTACGGTGCAGGTACACTGATCCTGTGGGATGAATCTTGCTATATAATGAGTCGGGGGAAGACGAATCACTGGTTACGCTACTGTGTTGAATATTAGATTCGTACTTATATATTGTAGTCGATCTTTATAATAATGGAGTAGACAAAGAATCTGATTTATCCAGATGTCTGAAAAATTAACGATTCCGGTTTCTCATGAAAAAATTTAATGATTCTGGAAGTAAGTACACTGATCCTGTGGGGTGAATCTGGTTATATAAAGGTTGGTTGGTTGGAGTATACTCTTTCAAACTAAGTTTGCACATTTCAATATATATCTGATATATATTTGATCCTTTTAACCTAATGGAAAATAGTTGATGATATTTTCATTATTTTTTGATTATTCATATTCTAGATCGATGAATCGGTTGGTAGGTATCACTTCGGTTGTGATAAATAGTATGAACTCTATAAATTATATATCTTCTATAGGTTGTGCTAACTGAAATATAATTTTTCAATATTCGAAATTTCATTTACGTTTCAGTGTCTTGTTCTATATATATATATATATATATATATATATATATATATATATATATATTTTTATATATATATATATATATATATATTTATATATATATATTATATATATATATATATATATATATATATATATATATATATATATATATATATATATTCTGTTTTCAGATGATTTTAATTTATAATGTATCTAAAAAATTATATATCTTCTATGGGTTGTGCTAACTGAAATATAATTTTTCAATATTCGAAATTTCATTTACGTTTCAGTGTCTTGTTCTATATATTAACAGATGTTGTTGGGAAGAAAAATACTCCTATATACATACTATTAAAGTGATTTTCAATTAATTTAACAATTCAGAATGAAAATGATACTACTAAAAAACCGAGAACAGAAGTAGAAAGCTATGATATTCAGGACTCCTAATTCGATGTTCACTTGTCATCTTCTGTAAATATATATATATATATATATATATATATATATATATATATATATATATATATATATATATATATATAAATATGTATTCTGTTTTTAGATGATTTTAATGTATAATGTATCTAAAAAATTATATATCTTCTATGGGTTGTGCTAACTGAAATATAATTTTTTAATATCCGAAACTTCATTTACGTTTCAGTGTCTTGTTCTATATATTAACAGATGTTGTTGGGAAGAAAAATACTCCTGTATACATACTATTAGAGTGATTTTCAATTAATTTAACAATTCAGAATGAAAACGATACTACTAAAAAACCGAGAACAGAAGTAGAAAGCTATGATATTCAGGACTCTCAATTCGATGTTCACTTGTCATCTTCAATTCCTCTGATTCAAATGATATGCGTTAAATTTATCTGGAGCAATCGCAAAACAGGTTCGACAATCATAATTATAATAACGTGAAATTTAACCAATTTCTTGTATTTGTGATTTGATATCCAGTTTGAAATAGTAAATCCTTACGTCATATTTACCGAGTGAAAAACTTAATTTTAAATACTTTTTTCAATAGAAACCAAACTTTTACAGTTGGATGGATTCGTACGTTATGTAGAAATCATTACATTGCATTTTAATCAGATGTAAATTCTACCAAGCTTGTTAGTCATTTTCCTGAAGAATCTGTATTATCCATAATAACTATGTTACAATGTATATTTATGCTTACATAAAATTTAATGGTTGGTGAAAAAATATTTAAAAATATCTGAGAATCTGGAGGAAAATATTGAAATCATTAAACAACTAAATTGTCACATTTCAATTAATAACCGAAGTATTTTCAGAGATTGATTGCGATAATAAAGATGTCTGAAAAAATATAATGATTCTGGTTTCTCACAATAAGGAAACCAAATAAAAATATGATGGAATGACGTTTCACGTATTAAGTAGACATGACTAGTTGCAGGAAATGAACTCGGTCGATTTATTGCTTGAAAAAAAAAATCTGAACCTGTTAATGAATTTCAACAGTGAGGGGATATCAGACTATATATATATATATATATATATATATATATATATATATATATATATATATATATATATATATATATATATATATATATATATATATATATATATATATATATATATATATATATATATATATATATATATATATATATATATATATATATATATATATATATATATATATATATATATATATATATATATATATATATATATATATATGTGTAGGGTCTTATTCATATCTTAGGAATAACATTCATTATTCAAACGAATATAGCAAATATTATTATTAAAAAATGTCAAACAAAATGACACCTGAAGATGTTGAACGGTGGGTGAATATTTTGAGGGGCCAGGGGGTCTGGTTTGGGGTTGTCGTCTGATGATGAGAATTTCACTGACGAAGATGATGATTATGAAGATATGTCTACCAACCAGTGTAAGTATGCTAAAATTTGATTATTAATTTTTTCGTAAACTTTGTTATTTTCTCTCTTTAGTACCTCTCACACTCTCAAAATCATCGGCCAACAGTTCAATAGAAAACCATAAAGACATGTCTTCTAATCAGTGTAAGTATGCTAAAATTTGATTATTGATTTTTTTTTCATAAAATATGTTATTTTCTTTCTTTAACAGCCCCTAGACCAGCAACAGCAGCCACAAACACCAAAAAAAAAACATCCACATCAGTGAGTGGTGACAATTAATAGTAGTTTATATTTTATATATTAGATTTACCTATTATTTGATAAATAAATTTTATGTATATACATGGCATCATTATTTTTTTATGCTGTAATAGATAAAAAATTATGAGTAATAACTTGTATTATTTTTATTGGGTACGAGACTTGTTTCTAAATGAGATCGAAAAATAATTACTAGACAGTGTTCAGAGTCTGGAATGCCCCCGCCACAAATTCAGGTACAGTGATCCTGTTGGATGGGAATCTGTTATATATAAAGGCAGTATTCTCTTTTATTCGAAATAAGTTTTATAATTCAAGCGAAATCGTGCAACTTTTCATGTACATCACTGAAAATGGAAGTAGATAGAAAAACAATTTACAGAACAAAGTGTTTGACTAGTTTGTCTATTGAAGTCATTTTTAAAATTTTACATTTTCTGAATCAGGATATTGATTTTATTCTGAATCAAGTTACCCTTCAGCTTAGCTCGAGAAGAAAAGTAACATATTCGGGGAAGTGGAGTGATGGATGATATTTTTCAAAAGTAACCCCCCAACAATTGTTGTGAATTGAGAAAATCTAAAGTAAAGTTGAATCAGTTGTATACTGATTATTCATATTAGCGGGAGAGACGTAGATAGAGAGAGATATTAGAGTGTCAAAGTTATATTTTATTGAAAACAACTAGATTAATATATTCAATAAAATAACGAAATGAACTGTTAAACTGTTAAATCTATTCCATCCTCAGCGACAATGGTTGTGAAGAAAATACGTGATGTTGAGCTATTTTTCAGAGAAGATGTTGGAATATGAAGTTGAACTGAAAGCGAAAAAAGTTTACGATAAATATCTAAAAATTGTTATATTTCGTGAACCTTATAAACCTTCATCGAATGTACTTTTGCAAAATATTTTACATATGATGAAATTTCCACTAAGGACCTACTATTTTCAATAAATTTTCAAATTAGAAGAAGATTTCGGAGTAGATATCAACACTCAAATAATTCACTAATTTTTTCTAAATTCGATAAATATGTGGAATTATTCCTTGAAATGTGTAAAACTGAAAAACAAATAAATATAATGAATTTGAAAGAAATCCATAATTTTCTTAAGTATAATGAATTGTTTGTGAATAAACAATACACACTGTATTTATACGGTTTCTTATCGAACAACAATTTGAAACAATTTGAATGGTGACTTACAATACGATTTAAGTACCCAATTCATCACCGTAAATATACATAAAATTATAAAAATAGGCTTTTGCATACAGTCAATCTTGATTGAAATAGTTAAAGTAATTGGAAAATTGCACTTATCTTATGCATTTCTCCCCACATCGAATGATATTCACAAAAAATTGCTTGAATGGATCGAGAAAAAATATAAAACTTGGAAAAGAAAATAAAAATGTTCAATTGGGATGGAATTGTGCTGTGGACTTTGATCCTCAACAAATTAACTGGTTATGAAGAAACTCTTGTTCTGTTATAATCACTAATGTAATTCATCTCGCTCTATTATAAAATTTGAAATAAAAAAATTATTTCTGTTTATACTATTTTTATTTATAAAAAAACAAATATTTATATTTACAACTTGTATTCATCTAAAGAAGAAACATCCTCTTCTTGTTCTTGTGCTATTCACAAGAGCTTTTTTGAATATTCGTTGAAATACCACATTCATAATTGGAATACGTTGTTTTTCGAACAACATAGTGTATTTAAAGAATGCTGATTGCAATGAAAAGATTCATTATTTTGTAGAGAACTTAAACGAGGACAGTTTAATGATTCCACAACAATAACTTCATTCTTATCAGATACATAGCCCGTTGTTAACTCTTGTGATATTTCTGCGTAATCAATTGTTCCAACGTCGCTCCATTTTTTCAACTGAAATAAATTTCAAACATACAATAATTCAACAAATTGGGGGACATTTGCACCTTCAGTTTCTCTCTCTCTCTCTCTCTTGCTCTCGCTCTCTGAAAACTAACTGAGACTATGAAATATTCAACCAACAGAATCGCAAACCAGTTTAAGTATTGCATAATGGTTTAAATATCATTCGAGTTTATCTGTTCAGTGGCGTACATATTGATATAATATCATATTCGTTTATAAATGAATAGATTGTCTAACTAACGTCTAACGCAAGAGTTAAAATTTATAATAAATTTGTATGCTTGGTAACAAGTCCAGGTATTAATAAGAGCATTGGGAACCACATTATAGATTTTCTTAACTGTCCAGACAAGAGATAGATTGAAAGATACATTTTTCCAGCACTTAGCTAAACGGAATGGAATTACAATATTGGAAGCAACAATATATATATATATATATATATATATATATATATATATATATATATATATATATATATATATAATTATATATATATATATATTTATATATAACATATTATCATTGGCGATATAAATATTAATATAAAAGCAGATTCAAACTTGGTCTCTGGATATCTTGACGTGTTGTCAGAGTTTAATTTTTCTTCCTTGATAAACGGAACTACCAGAGTACAAGGAAACTCGTGGAGTTGTATTGATCATATATTTTATAACGATGATAATATTACGAATGACAATTGTACTAGTGTGATTTTTGATACCAAAATTACTGATCATAGGGCAACAATGGCTTATCTGTCTTTGCCTTTGAAAGAAAAGCAGATCTCGTTAAATACAACCAAATTTATCAAATATAAAGAGTTATGTACTACTCTGCAGAATTATGATTGGTCAACTTTCTATACTCTCGAAAATATCGATGAAAAGACAATCTTTTTGATTAATACAATTGGCAAATATATTGATGATCACACTACCTCACTAGCAATAAATACCTGTATTCAGGGTTGGAAAAAATGGATAACAAGAGCTATTGTTAGTTCTATAAACAGAAGAAATACATTATACAAAACTCATAAAAATGATCAAAATAATCAAGTAAAAAAAGTCGAATATGAAAATTACCGAAAAGTATTAGATAAAACCATAAAATCTGCTAAAAGACAATATTACGAAAGGAAAATAAATGAAAGCAAACATAGTTCAAAAACTCTATGGAGACTTGTCAAAATAACGGATTCTTCAGATGTTGACAATAGTATCAAAGAATTACTTACTGAACAGGGGCAGATTACCAAAGACCCTAAATTAATTGCAAATGAATTTAATCTTTATTTTTCACAAATAGGAGAGAAACTGGCATCGAACTTAAGACCACTTGAAAAATCCTCAATTAATAAAAAAATTCCAGAAAAAAATTCCTTCTTTCTGACGCCAGTAACAGAAAATGAAGTAGAAATGACAATACACAACCTCAAGAACAAAAAGTCAAGTGGAAAAGATGGCATTCATGTGTTAACAATTAAGAAAATTAAGGCTACTATCATCCCCCTACTAACCCATTTGATAAATTATATATTCACGCTAGGTCAAGTTCCAAGATTGTTCAAGGAGTCGATTGTTGTTCCCGTATATAAAAAAGGGGAAAAAAACTTATGTGGTAACTATCGACCGATTTCCCTGATATCCACATTCGCAAAAATTTTTGAAAAACTTTTAAATTTTAGATTAGTAACCTACATGGAGAACATCAAATTATTATCGTCGCGACAATTTGGATTTCAGAAGGGTCTATCTACAGGAGATGCCATCATGGAGATTACTTCAAAAATTAACAATGCAATGGATAATGGTATCCCCGTACTATGTGTATTGATGGATTTGGCTAAAGCTTTTGATACTGTGGACCACAATCTGTTACTTGAAACTTTGGAGGATGCAGGTATCCGTGGATTACCATTGAAGTTGTTTCAAAATTATCTTCAAGAGCGAGTACAGAGTGTGAAAATAGGTCCAGAATACAGTCAGGTCCAAAATATTACAGTAGGAATACCTCAGGGAACCGTACTGGGACCTACATTGTTTTGTATTTTCATCAACCAACTACTCAATCTCAATTCCGCTGGGACGATTATCAGTTTCGCTGATGACACTTTGATTTATTATGAAGGAACTTCTTGGAATAACCTCAAGGAAGAAGTACAGGTGGATTTGTTGAGTGTCAAAGATTTGTTCAACTCGAAACGTCTAACGGTGAATTTCGATAAAACTTTCTTCATACCATTCTCTATCTATGGTAACAAATTGCCGAGTTTTGAACATCTATCGATCGAGCAAAGAGACAACACAATCAAAATACACAGGAAGAACAAACTGAAGTACTTGGGTGTAACATTGGATTGTCATTTGCGATGGGATGAGCACATTGGTGAAGTTACACGAACATTACGATTGTTGATATATAAATTCAAATATTGGAGAAAAATCTTGGGCATATCTCATCTACGTATTGTCTACTATGCACTTGTACAAAGTAGATTGCAGTACTGTATTCTTGCATGGGGTGCCGCAGCTAGTAACCACCTAAATAAGCTTGAAGTTGTCCAGAAAAGAATTTTGAAAATTATTTATAATAAGACACTGCAATACTCTTCAAATTTGTTGTTTAGGGAGAGTGGAATGCTCGATATTAGACAACTCTACATGTACAACTCTTTAATATATACTTACCATCATAAGGAACTGCTTCAAGACTGCGAGCACAATTATCTTACACGTAGCAGGGTCACGGCAGCTTCACTTACTCCATTTTTCAGGAAAACAACTACTCAGAGACATTTCAGTTACTTAGTGTGAAATTTTACAATTCATTACAGGAAAACTATAGATTGTATCTGCGGAATGCAAATTCAATTATCCTAATTAGAAAAAAATTTAAATTTTATTTATGTACTATAGATAGATCTGTGGTTCATGATTTCTTTTCTCTATAAAATTTGTTACATTTGTAAGGGATCGAATTTTAGTTGTGTTTCTCAAAGTTAGATTTAGGGTTTCAAATGTTTTTGTAATTGTTTTTGGATTGTGTCTTAATTGATCTCATCTAGAGGGACTAGCTCACACGCATCCATCTTGGACATACTGAGCTTATCTCTCAAAAATGATGAGTAATATGCAATGATGAAAAGTTGTAGACCTGTTTGCTGAATAAAATTATTATTATTATATATATATATATATATATATATATATATAATATATATAATTAAATATATATATATATTATATATATATATATATATATAT
>JARQZK010002360.1:80000-99150 GCA_030704885.1 Cynegetis impunctata | reverse complement strand
TTTAAAAATATCATCTTAATTCTATCGTTTGAACACCGTTTGCGGAAAAAATCGCATGTTTTATTCGGAGAAAAGCACTTTTTGTGGCTCGACTAAAATTGTCGGCCACACTGCGTTCAGCCTACAAACATTTAATCTCTCCACAAAAAGTATCACTTTTACTCACAATGTACTATTACCATAATGAAAAATCGATTTTAAAATCGGTTCATTGCTCCTATACTTTCCATTTTCCTTCTCATAGTAGGCATGTCATTTGTTGATATTTTGACGTTTGTGAATATCTTTGTCATCATATTTAGTGAATGTCTCTGCTGCTTTCTTTGTGTAGTCTTATAGAAATAAAGGAAATGAAAATGAATTTACTCAAGAATATCATAGAAAATGCAGCCAAAGCTGCGAATAATTCATTGCTGGAGAAATCCAGAGTCGTATACGAAAAGGAATATGAAGTATTTAATCCATGGAAGTTGCTTCATTTCTACTCGTACAATTAGCGGGCGTTATGATCCATTATGTCCGCTCATTGCGCCCTAGGGCACAATAAGTGTATCTATAGCAACCGTATCTAAGGTAAAATCAATAAATAATATACAAGTGAAAAATAAAATTTTTTGTCAAGTAACACAACTTCATAGTAATTAACTCTAGCTTGTTAGTGAGCTATGCAATTTGTTAGTACATTTGATCAAGAGTTTCTAGCACCCATAAGCTATGAGGAAACATAATCTATCATTATTCAAGTGAAACTTCTTTTTGAGAATTAAAAATTCGATGAAACGAAAAAACGATACCAAATAGAGGCAAACATATTCATAAAATTCAGCCTGCGATAGAATGAGATAAAATACAAGTAAACCGTGTTTCCTATGATCTTCGTCTACTCTTTGTTCGGGCTTTCGGGTTCGCCGCACTGTGTGTTGTGTGGTCCTTCGTATTACCGAACCGAACCGAGAGAAATGGTGTAGTATATGTCTGATACTTGCTTCGGCCCAAGCCAAGTAGGCTACTTTTCTGGAGTTTCACTTCTACTGTAAGTATATCACACATTTTTAGCAGGTTTTCACTTTGAAAACCTGATTATTGAAATGGGTGCGATTAGAATAGTTGGTCCTAGGACTACTATAGTTTTTCGTTTCATGACTTTTCATGATCACCAAAAACTGAATTTATATATATATATATATATATATATATATATATATATATATATATATATATATATATATATATATATACCGGGCCGGATTTACGAATTTGCCGCCCTTGGGCCCAAAGCATTTCGCCGCCCCCGCCTCCCAAACGCGACAATTTGCCAGACCTAAAATAAAACTATTTAAACATCAATATCTTGAAAATAAATTTGAATTACATCTCAATAATGTTATAGCTTTATATAACCTCACTAACTATGTAGGAATAATGCTAATTACTACTTTGTTATGTGGAATATTTGCAGAGAATCTATGATTTCTGTTTACACCTCAAGATATCGTTCTAACTGTTGAACTTAACATAGTACAATTACTGTTATCATAATTGACGGAAAAATATGGATTAAAGAAAAAGTTACATGTTTCGTCACTTGTTGCCGACGAGATTTAAAAAAAATCAATTTCGTTTCTTTTCAAAGTGGATTGTAACATCAGGAAATGAAGAAATGAAAAACGATTCAATGATAAAACCGTTTATTGAGAGCTGAAACACTCAATTCATAGTGAAACTTTTCGAAAAGTTTAAACTCAAGTTTTCAGATTTTTACGCCTAGCTTTAATATTAGCGAATGTATCAATGACATAAGTCAAGCTTACACGTCAAGTCTTTTTCTATGCTAAAACAGCTGAGTTAACTAACGTTTTCTGGCCAACAGTTGATCTTAAAAAATTATGTACTCGTGAAAGAGTAGAAAATGAACGTTCTGCTGCACAGTTGCTGGATGGTGTACACAAAAACATCTTAAGAGCTACCCTTACCGACAATTGGATATAAGTCCTATAGATCTTTTGACAAAATATATCTGTTCAATTGTGACAGTATTTCTTCTGTACTGGATGTCTTTTCTTCGCGCAGACCTTTCAAATGATGACATTCAACAACAACAAAAAAGGAGCTTCAATGTCCGTTGAGTGATTAGTGTATAAAACAAAAATTCTGCATAAACCGCTCTTGATTTTCTAGCAAAATTCAACTGGCCTTCACAATTTGCACAATATGCACAATATATATATATATATATATATATATATATATATATATTATCACATATATATATATATATATATATATATATATATATATATATATATATATATATATATATATATATATAATTATATTTTATTAAAAAGTTGACGTTTCGCCACGACATTCCTGGCTTTATCAAAACTTTTGAAATATTGAAATTTCTTTGACATTCATTGATTTGAAAAAATTTGAATAGCTAAAAAAGACTACTATGTTTCACCTAAATTTTTCGTTCTCTGTTATTTATTACGTGCTATTCAGTCCAATATTAACATTCAAATTTGTTATTATTAGATGGTAAGGAAAACCACAGAAACCTTTACCCACGTTATGTCCGAAATAGGTTAAAATTTTTAATAAGATCGAGTTTTTGAGATTCACCAAGCCTGTTATTGCTAATAATTATCAAAAAGTCACAAATAGTTCACAGGTACCAACAATTCAAATAAATAATTATATATATATATATATATATATATATATATATATATATATATATGAAAAACTTGCTTCACGGAATGAACCGCGTGATAGATTTGAAAAATCTCGACGTTTCGGCTCCTTTTGCGAAGCCATCTTCAGGAGAATTAGAAGGGGAATAATTCAGAATCGTGGCCTCAATCTGCCTACTCCACGATTCGAATTAGGAGGAATCGGAAACAATACGATTGCGTGGTCTTGTAATGCCTGGTCCTGGGTGTTAAATGAAACACAGGTTCATACTATACTTTTGTATTTAATTGTATAGTATTTTGGAATATAGGCTTAGCGCTGAGCGCTCGGGCAGCGTGACGAGTCTATATCTCAGTCTTACTTCTTACTTTCTATCTCTCCGATCTTCCATCGGGTCTTATATACGATGTTTATACAATAACTGCTGATGTGCGACCTTGGCCAGGCACGTTCCGTTTACAACAATATATCTATAACTAAACATTCTTGTTCACTATGTAGTAACGAATCGAGACACTGACCTACTGATCTACTCACCACACCTCTCGGGCTAATTGAAAAGAATTTTATTGAGGTTACTCGAGAAAATTCTGTCTCGTTTAAATGTATGATAATTTTAAAATTTTCCTTTCAATTTCCTATGCATGGGTTAATTACCATATCCCTTCCTGGAGGTGTGCCGGAAGTAGTTATAATTACAATGACAATTTTTAAACCAATTTATTTTACGTACAATCTCTATATCATGTCCCTATACTCTCGCGATGATACGCCATATTTTTGATATATTAATAATTATTTCATTTCAGCCATAGTACTCTATATAAATTACTTTTTACTTTAATTTGTGGACTCTTTCAGTTATCTCATTTATCAATTAATATAACCCATCTATATGTAACCACAATACCAACCATACCTCAATATATAAATATATATATCCACAATAATAATAACTAAGGTCCCTAAAACTGATTATATTCCCTTGCCTTCCTAATAATTGAGAGCTTTTAATTCCATTCTTCTCTACACATAGCTTCTAAAATTCTCAACTTTACGTCTCGCGCAAATGCCGATCGAAATATTTAGATTCTGTAGAGTGTTGCAAACATTAGTTACAACACTATTCCTCCACAAAAATTTATATATACTCATCTATATATTTATTTCTTCATTTCTCATTACCATATCCATCTTCACTTAAGAAGTGGTCGCTATCTATATATAGCATACAAAAAAAAATATATGTTTCATTTCATTTTACCAACGATTCCATCTCGTAATTACAGTAAAAATTCATTATTTATGAAAACATAATTCATTAGCAGGGGGCATACTCCATCCCCTGAGCGTCATATACGCATTCTCCTTAATAAAATTGCTCTCTCCATTAAATAATTGAACATTATCTATACCACACTAATTTGGAAACTATAATCAGCCTTAGCAGTACCTATATTTGATAATGGGCTCAAAGTTTAACTTTTATTAAAAAACAATATTTAAATTTTCATATTTTTGTCCCTTCTGACGACTTCAAATATTCAAGCTTAATCGAGTGTAATAAGTTAATTTTCTTATTTGCGTATCATCAAGTGAGCAACAGTTTACAATTTCTTCAAAGAATTTCTGTGACTTTTATAAATAACAATTTTTATGCGTAATATCAGCAAATCAAATATTTACGATAAAACTTGATTACGTGATTTAAATTATTCAGTTAATCAAAAAATTAAAAATTTCCGAAGTAGGTCTCAGTAAGATTTAACTACAATAATACATAAATGCAAAATATTCATAATCATAAAAAAAAAAAGTTTTCTAGCTTCGAAATATTTGACATATATATTACATTCTTCGGAAAATATTGTTGATTCTTGCTTTCTTATCTATAACTAATTGAAGGTCAGATGGCTCTACTCTCCTAGTATCGAAAGATCTAAAATATTTATTGCACTCTTCATAAATTTTATTTGACTCGTTTAATTTAGTTTCAACAATGTCTCTACTTTCAAGCCGTCGTTTTGGTCCAATTTTTATTAAATAAGTTCTTATTTCCTTCAATTTGTTACACAATAGATCGCAAGATTCTAAATCCATTCAATGAACCAATTATTCATAAAAACAAAAGTAACTCGATAGTGAGTCAATGTCGGTCAGTGTCATCAGATTACCCATGTTATAAAAATAGCAATGTTATAATAATAATAATGTCAATGTCACACAGTTCATATTCAACAGAACGAGTGATTATTTATTTCTCTAATTGCACACTATATATAAAATTCCCATAATCCTGAATAGGAATAGCTCCAAAAAATAATAGCAATAATTATCTACAGCAAAAACAACAAAAAATTTTCCCATTTAACCCTAAATTATGGTTATTGCACGAACGAGGAAACTACTAACACATTACAATTGATAATAATAAACTAGTGCTAAATAACAAAAGCAGGGGGTCATCCTATATCATACTTAACTTTCACGGGGAGAGAAAAAAAAATTTTTCCCGGAAAATAACGAAACTGTTCATAAAATAGGACAAAATTTAACTGTCTCTTTTTTTTCTTCTTCATTTTTACAAACACAATGTCAATCTCACTCCCTGTTTACACACATATTTAACGTCCATATCTCGTATGTCTCTGTCATTTATACAAGGGTAGATCCTACCTTAATCTCCTGCAACATCGCGGTTTCTCCCTGCGGAACTCGTTCACAGCCAGTATACTCATTCCTTCGCTCGTCGTGATGGCCTGGGTTGTCATCTCCGGAACTGCGAAGCAACCAGCCTCTATGGGCGATGATCAGTTCTTCTTCTTCTTCCCATTTTTGTTCACTACTTTCACTTTTTTTCAATTACAACAAGAAAACTAGCAGGATCGCCATGTAATGCCTGGTCCTGGGTGTTAAATGAAACACAGGTTCATACTATACTTTTGTATTTAATTGTATAGTATTTTGGAATATAGGCTTAGCGCTGAGCGCTCGGGCAGCGTGACGAGTCTATATCTCAGTCTTACTTCTTACTTTCTATCTCTCCGATCTTCCATCGGGTCTTATATACGATGTTTATACAATAACTGCTGATGTGCGACCTTGGCCAGGCACGTTCCGTTTACAACAATATATCTATAACTAAACATTCTTGTTTACTATGTAGTAACGAATCGAGACACTGACCTACTGATCTACTCACCACAGTCTCAACCTGCCTACTCCACTAACCGTACTGCTTCCTGTCAACTCTGAAGTCTCAACCTGCCTACTCTTCAGAGTCAACTGACGGGCCGATCGTCGCGTGGCCGTATTTATAGGGGAGGGGGGCGGGTACTCACGCTCATCAGTGCGGGATGCACTCTGATTGGGCGTTACATGGCGACCACTGAGAAGTGGTTTCCATGCTGATGGGAGTCTGTGACTGTCATCTCTGGTGTTCAAACAATTTGGACGTTTTTCTATTTCTACAGCTTCATGGAAAATTCGGGATTTGAAAGATCGGACGGGAGCAATAGTTCTTGTATTGGGGAAATCGATAATGTGGCCTGTTTGGGTGTGATGTTGGGAAAGGGCGTTGGAACCAAGTTTTTCAAATACTTCCGACCGCGGAAATCTTTCTGAACATATATATATATATATATATATATATATATATATATATATATATATATATATATATATATATATAATTATATGTATTATATGTATAATTATATTTGCTTAATATGTATTTTAAAGTTATTTACACGATAAATGGCGCAATTTTTGAGCAATAGGTTTGACAGTTTGTAAATAGATAGTTTCGTATGATATCTTGGATGGGATTGGTTTTGGTTCGAATTGGTTGGTGGGTTGACCACCTGGGGGAGGAAATAAATCTTGTTCACGCGATGCAGGTCACAATTTTGAAGCAATAGGGTTGAAAGTTTGTAAGTAGGTATTTCGTATATTATCTTGAATGGGATTGATTTTGGTTCGAATTGGTTGAGGGTTGACCCCCTAGGTAAGAAATGAATCTTGTTTACATGATAAAGGGCGTAATTTTGGAGCAATAGGATTCAACATTTGTCAGTAGGTAGTTTCGGATGATAATTTGGATGGGATTTGTTTTGGTTCCAATTGGTTGGGGAGCTAACTCCTTGGAGGAGGAAATAAATCTTCTTTACACGATAAAGGGCGCTATTTTATGGCAATATGGTTGGATGGAATTGGTTCTGATACGAATTTGTTGGGGGGCTGACCCCCCCAAGGGAGGAAAAAAATGCAAATTTTTTTTTTTGCTAAAACAATTATAATTGATGGAATACGTTTTTTTAACTGGAAACGTTATGAAAACCTGCCTTTGTGAGGCAGGTCGCTGCGATAGAGTTATTTTTGTCCTTTTCTGAGAAATGAATTCTTTACAATTGTGCTATAAATCTACTTAGTCAACCCTGTTTTCAAAGATTCTTATAATTAAACACTAACCTGATATTATCAAATCGCCGTTCGAGTGTTTGACGATATTTGTCAGCACAGGACCAATAGTTTCGTAAGCCAGAGTTTTAAGTTCGTTGTTGCGTAAGTTCAAATACTTGATTCTGGTGTTGTCGGCAAATAGACCATGCGGCAGAACTGCTAGGTAGTTGTTACTCAGAATTAGTTCTTCGAGACTGTTCAGACCAGAAAATGCACGTTCCGATAAGAATCTTAACTCGTTCTGGTCTATATCCAAAATCTGAAAGAAAAGAGAATTAGTAAAAAAATTGAATATATTAAAGATATATATATATATATATATATATATATATATATATATATATATATATATATATATATATATATATATGATGAACAAAACTAAATTTGAATGCACTACGTTTATCATCACAAAATATTTTGAAAAATATAACACTGCGATTGCAATTTCGGTCACTAGACCATCATCGGGCAGATTGAGTTAAGAACTCTTAACTTAATCAAACAAAATTGCAATAGTAGTGTTATATTTTTCAATATATTTTGTGATAATAAACGTAGTAAATTCAAATTTAGTTTTGTTCATCATGTTAAATTATCACGTAGTAACGACGAATTCCATCAACTATATATATATATATATATTATATATATATATATATATATATATATATATATATATATATATATATATATAGATGTATATATATATATGTATATATAAAAGTATATATATTTATATATATATATATATTTATATATATGAATATAATATATAAATATATATATATATATATATGTATATATATATATATATATATACCGACGACATATACAAAAACGCTCAGGCGTTCGTCTGGGCATTTTTGCGTCCCATCATTGCTTTTTTTTATATTATTAGGTAAATCAATTGAAATTTCTTCCTGATACCGATTGCAAACTGAAGTCCAAGGTGCAAATAATTCCTTGCTGCAGGAGACAGTCTGCTGTTGTTTTTTTTCACTTCCAAATAATTGTTCAAGAGGACTAAAGATTCCGAAACCCTGTCAGCGACAGATTTCCATATGCGGGTTAGACCGTTATTATTTTCTTATATATATAGAGTGTGTCAATTTGAAAACGAGCAGTTCTCAATATTCCACGTCAAATTCAGTATCAAGAGGTACAACTTTTGGGGTATTTGTTGTTGTATTATATATAACCCTTTCAGTCTCAGCGCACCTACCCTTGAGATTTTAAATAGCAACTCCCCAACATTTTGCAGTTTTGAAATTCTATTATAATTCTAGATGACTTATATCTATTTTCATTATTTTTACCTCAAAATTGCAGTACTCATAATCTCATGGATTTTTGAATTGTTATTTATTATGATAATGAAAGTAGTGACATACTGACCCAACTAATTACTTTATGAATTGTTCAAAAAGGTCTCCATATTGTTTTCTTAGCACAAGTACAGCTGTTCGCGGATCTTCTAGACTCTAAAGGGTCTCTATTGAGATAGTACTACTGTCTTGCATGGTCATTTGGTTGAATTCTTCTATTGACTCTGGTTGAGTTTTGAATACAATTCATGTTGTTATTGATTTTTTCATAATCTATGAAAAACTATGAAAAGAGAATCAAGTACCGAAAAAAATTTGAGAGGAAACAATGAAATCCGATTTTTTTAAAGAAATACTGATTATTCTCAGTTATTGAGGAATATATTACGTGATTTCAATCCTCAAAAAGGAAAAACTTTGAAACATAATTTTTGATGAATTTTTTTCAATTAATAGCTATTGTGGCACAGTGAACACAACACCATTGGAGAATTGCATCATTTTAATATAATGAATTAAACACACTCCATACATTCGTGAGGTAAAATACGATCAATTTGAGAACAAAAATTAAAAATCGATGTAGTTTATCTAGAATTATATAAGAATATCAAAAATAGCAAAATAAATGGGGATTACTGTTTTTAATTTCAGGGGTAGATGCATTGAGACTGAAGGGGTTAAATATAATACAACAAAATTATTATTAACATATTTGTTCCAAAAGTTGCCTCCCTTGATACTGAAATTGACGTGTTTCGTTTTCATAGTATCATTAGTGAAAGAAATATTGAGTGTTGCTCGTTTTCAAATTGACACCCTGTATATATATATATATATATATACATAGTGTATTTACTGATATGGCATATTATATATGCCATATATATGACGCGAGGTAAATTTGAATCATGAAATTGCTCGTTCATACCAATAAACTTGTGTTGGCGTTGAGGTGTATATAAAGTATTTCGTTAGTTATGCCTCATTATGCAAAACAGAGAACGAATCCGTAATCTCTTCAATATATATATACAACAACTATTATCCTAAAAGTTGTCTCTTTTACGTGTTTCGCCAAATCTTTGGCGAAAGAAATATTGAGTGCTGTTCGTTTTCAAATTGACACTCTGTATATATATATATATATTATATATATATATATATATATATATATTATATATATATAATATATATATATATTAATATATATATCTTATATAATCTATATATATCTATATATATATATATATATATATATAATATATATATAATATATATATATATATATATATATATATATAATATAAATATATAAATATATTATATATAGTATATATTATATATATATATATATATATATATATATATATATATATATATATATATATATATATATACATATTCATTCGAATTGTTGTTGCCTGTGAACTATTTCTAATCTCTTGATAATTATTAGCAATAACAGGCTTGTTGAATTTCAAAAAACTCGATTTTATTAAAAAGTTGACGTTTCGCCACGACATTCTTGGCTTTATCAAAACTTCTGAAAAAATTGAAATTTCTTTGACATTTATTGATTTGAAAAAATTTGAATAGAAATAGACTACTATGTTTCACTAAATTTTTTTGGCTGTGGCCGTTTTTTTTTCAATTTTTTCAAAAGTTTTGATAAATCCACGAATGTCGTGGCGAAACGTCAACTTTTTTAAAAAAAAAATTTTAAAAAATTTTTTGAGGTTCAATAAGCCTGTTATTGCTAATAATTATCAAGAGATATATATATATATATATATATATATATATATATATATTTAGGTATATGTATGTATATATATTGTATTTACAGATTTGGCATATTATATTTATGCCATATATATGACTCGAGGTAAATTTGAATCATGAAATTGTTCTTTCATACCAATGAACTTGTGTTGGCGTTGAGGTGTATAAAAAGTTCTTCGTTAGTTTATGCCTCATTATGCAAAACAGAGAACGATTCCGTAATCTCTTCAATATCACTTGATCGCCTGATCCACTTCAGAATCCCTATTATACGAACAATTTAATTTCGCATAATTATTTTTGAACCAATCAATATCCGAAATGCCCTGCCAACCGAAAGCTTATTATTTTCAGCTCCGTCTTTAAAAAAATTTATTCGAAAATTAATTCGTTACTTTTAAGAATAATTTACGCAATAACTTCATATCACTGAATTGATGAGGTCTAGAAACGCTGTTTTCGTTTAATGTAAGAATCGTTAAAATTCGCTCTACAATATCCATTACATTTTTTCGCACCTTGAAATACGTTTTCAATCATTAAATTCGTTTAATGGTCGATGTGCATGTCGATTCTTGAAAACGTTATTTGTTTCTTGGATTGGCTATTAAGTCAAACAGATCCGCGCGCTAACTCCTTTCATGTTCTATTGCAATTTTCCACCAGTGGAACGATTAAACAGACGTCAATTTATTCTAAAATTCGTATTTTAGGCCATGTAACTTAATTGCGATGGGATTCAACAAATTTGCAATGTATAACTAAAGATATATATATATATATATATATATATATATATATATATATATATATATATATATATATATATATATATATATATATATATATATATATATATATATATATATATATATATATATATATATATATATATATATATATATATATATATATATATATATATATATGTGTGTGTGTGTGTATGTATGTATAAATTATGCATACATTTCATATATTCTATTCTATATATGTATTGAAATAGAAGCAATAACTACTAGGTAGGTATATTAAAAGTAGGTATTTCAAAACAATTATTTTCGAGGAGTTATTGATGACTTCGATGCGTATATTATGTTGAATCTTTTATAGACTATCCTGAGAGTATCCCGCACGCATTCTCAGGGTGTGTGAGACTCCGGCTGTTGCTGGTTACTCAATAAAATACCTCTCACACATTCCTTGGAGTAGTTCTTCATCCTGCCCTTACAGCGTCCCTTAACAAAAGAGATGAGCTGCAAGCGGCCTCTATAATTCATGGGACCTGATGACTCGAAGTGACCCGAGCAACACTGCTTTCTGCATTCTGCGCGTCAATATATCGGCCAGAGATCTGCATGCCGGAATAATTTTCAGTTCTGTCACATAGTTAGCTCTCATTCCGCCTAGACAACCTATGATTAGTTCTGTTCTTCTTTCATCACCACATTATTTTCGGCAGGGGACGAAAACTCGACAACAAACAATTCTCTGAGCTGTTTTTCCAGTAGGACTATATATTATTATTATTATTATAAGAATTTGGGTTTTCAATAATAATCGAGGATCCTAGGAAAAGTTTCTCATGAAAATCTAATTGTTTATCTTGTATGCAGTTTAATTATATCCCAAGTTCTGAATGATCTTGAAATCTCTACTTATAGACTCAGCTGGAAAAACACGTTGATG
This sequence comes from Cynegetis impunctata, assembly GCA_030704885.1. Lineage (NCBI taxonomy): Eukaryota > Metazoa > Arthropoda > Insecta > Coleoptera > Coccinellidae > Cynegetis > Cynegetis impunctata. The sequence continues at coordinate 87,193 of JARQZK010002360.1, read as the reverse complement.
GCCAAATTTAGCATCTCTGGTAGGCTTCTTGTAGGTGGTGGAAGGTAACGATTAGGAAACAACCCTTCACGGAATTGTGTATAATATATCCAGGGTTGTATATATTTTCGGAGAACTATTAATGAGTTTTGAGAACATGTGTTTCTAAGCTGTGAGTAATGGCATATCAACATATATTTTAATAGTTAACGTTAAAGTATGGAATACAGCAAGATTCAATATTTCATGAAATTTCCAACTGAAATGCTTTATAAGATTAACGAGTTATTGATTCGCTGAATTCATCGGAAACTTGAGAACTTCTCAAGAATTCTCCGAAGCCTAGCACTTAATCTGCATCGTATTGAATCCTCAACAAACATACTCCTGAATTTCGAGTACCTGAATCCTGAAGGGCTCTGAATTTCCATTTTCCGATCCATACGTAACGTATTAAACTACATTAAATCAGGTCATGTTCTAAATAGCAGCACCCGATAAGCCATTGCCTCTATTTGCGGTCATTACGTTCGCCTATAACCGCCATAAGTCTACTGTTGAATGGGCAATATTTTTTTGCACTGCCGCCCTCTCCGTTTGTCGTGCAGTTAAAGCTTACTACTGGTGAACCTAATCGCCTTCTGAATTCACAAATTCGAGAGCGGATTTCACTATATTGAACTCACGGGAAACGCAAACAATGCAACTGTGTTTCGAATGAATTGTTTCTATTGATTAGAGAGAATCCTGGAATTAATTGATGGGCATTTACTCAAATTAGTATCCGAACTGTATTCAATGTACTATCGCCTAACATCTCCCTGACGAATAATCCATTAAGGATTGTTATTCAGATTAATCTGATTCAAATGTGATTATATGGCTGCGCTCAAAATGACTTCATTATTCAATATTTTACTTCTAATTGCGTGTATTTAAATTCATGTAAACTGGAGAAAGCCTTAGGTAATTCATGAGTTTTTTCATGAGCCACTCTTGGGAAGAGCAAGATCTTATAACACGTCCCAAGCACCCAAAAATGATTTCAGTAAATAGCGATTTATATTGGATAGCAAACCGGAAATTTTCTGAGCGTTCCATAGGTTTACAGTTAAGTTCAAAAAATTTGAGATTTATGTTCTAGTTGTTGAAATGTGCACAGCAAATTGGTGTATATTATCAGCATTTCTTGTGTGACGAATGGTATAATAATGGAATAAAAAAATCTGTCGTTATAACATATGTCTTAAGTCGTCAACTTTTCTACGGCGTTGGAGTGAATGAAGATGAGCTGTTAATGATGTTTGGTCCATAAGCATCGCTGCTCTTTTTGGAATTGAGTCAAGTATGTGCAATAACGCTCAAAGCTCCGATCATGAAAACAGTATTTTAATGCTGGAAGAACATGACCCCTATAAAGAGGCAACTGGTTCTTTTAAATAAATAAAATTTCAGTACAAAATTGAACTGAGCTTCTGTTCAGCCTCATCAGCAATAATGGAGACGTGTTCGTAACAGGTTCAATTGATTCCTAAAAGTTGAAGTTTATTTTTTGGATTATAATTTGGTTTTCCATCAACAGTATAGACTCAATTCTCAAGAAAGTTTTTGTTGAGAAACTGGTAACATATATCTTGATGCCAATAAAAGCAGCTATATACTCGGATTTGAGTTTTAAATTATCTTAAGATCCTTATTTGAGGCTCTACTTATGTGAACACTTTGATGTTGTGGTGGATGCTATTATTGTACTGTCTTTAGCGAACTGAATATTCTGTTCCCAGTAAAATTTAGAATATCATTAATATATTGTGTAAGAGAAAATGTCGGTGACAAGATAGATCCTTTAGGTACACCTGCGTTAACAGTATGAGCTTGCATCGTCGAGCGTAGCCTTCAATGAAGCTGCATAGTTGAGCAAGAAGACCGTGAGATTCAAGCATTAATATCAGTCAGTACCTTGTTTCAAATTCGATCGAAGACCGTAGGGATATCTAGGTTAATTGCTAATGATTGGACGACAAGCTCCCAATAATGAAACATACTCAACATAGAGTTCAAAAGACTCACTCGTTATTTTGACCAAAAAAAAGTACTTTTACTTCATCTTGTTTCACCAAATGCCTCTATATTATTGAATTAAAAGATCACTGGCCATTTCTTTATGGTAATGTTCCTTTAATCCCTACAACAAATATTATATATCACAATTTCATGAATCAATGAATATGGTTGCTTGGGTAACTTTTTTTTCTTAACATAAATTTTCATGCACTTTGATTATTTCGAAATAATCACATTCTGACAGAATTATTCAATTTGTTGCAGAAACTAAAAATATTGCAATCTTAACTGGAAGTGAATAGTCTTGTTCAGCATCAATGCTTCTGACAAACTTCGAAATCTTGAAACTGAGAACATCTGAACATATAACAGGAAAACTAGTATGTCAGCTTGCAGATTGAAATATTTCTTCGCCTTTATTATCAAACTTGTGGAAAGGTTGAATTTTAAATAATTATCTAATTATCGCATATGTACATAATTCGTATTACTTTGTTTTTGAAAAAAAAATTGTTAATCTACTTCGTATTGATGCAAGGTGTTTTTTACGCAATTGAAAATAATGAAGTTTCTTTCCAAATATCCTCAGGTCACGAAAAACAACAACTTTATCGAAAAAAATAGCTATATCTTTACTTCAAGAAGATACCTTCAAGTTCAATTTTCGTATATTGCGTGGTATATATATATATATTATATATATATATATATATATTATATATATATATATATATAATATATATATATATATATATATATATATATATATATATATATATATATATTATATATATATATATATATATATATATATATATATATATATATATATATATATATATATATATATATATGTATAATTTGATCATTTTTATCTATCTTGTATTGTTTTTTAGCAAAAACGGTAACTTGAGTTAGAAAATATAATTTATTAAATAGTTTCGTTACGAATTTCTGCCTATTATAGTTAAAAACAGACAAATAATTATTAATATATATATATATATATATATATATATATATATATATATATATATATATATATATATATATATATATATATATATATATATATATAATATATATATATATATATATATATATAGATATATATATATATATATATATATGTATATATATATGTATATATATATATATATATATATATATATATATATATATATTATTTATATATGAAGAGCATAAATATTTTTCATGCGTTGAGAATGAGAATATATCATATCAAAGTGAAATTTCGGCTCAAGCTTTACTTCAATAGAATACATGAAAATACTTATTGAAGCTTCGTTTCAACCCAAGAATGAATGTATATCGTTTCAACGTTTATCATGAGTTAAAATTTGACGAAAGGAGAACTCTGAATGATTTCAATTAATAGAGAAAGGAACAAAATACCTGCCATTTATTTACGACGCCTTCATTGCAATTGGTACTAATCTACTAGCAACCAGAATAAGCAGTACAAAATATCGAAAAGATTAAATTCCTTATCTCTGAAAATTCGTTTTGAGGTTCTAACGAGAACTGTCAACATAATGAAATATCCTGTAGATGTTTCATCCGTTTCACTTAGTGGTACAAAAGACGGAAAGATGGAAAACCTCGAAGGCAATTCAATAGAATCCTATACGCCATATTTTCCCTGAATGCGTCCAAATTATTTCACACTCGTAGGAAGCGGATGGACGAAATATCCTTTTTTCTCATCAATATTATGACAAGGATCAATGAGCACACTGTATACCTACTTTCACAATAGCAGTTCGTACAATTGAAATAATTGTTCGTTATTCCATTATGTTATTGAGCTGCTATTTGACAGAGAAATTGAACGCTGAACTGATAGCTGAGGTATTTTGTAATTCGAGGATGTCACGAACGTGGGGCTCTAAATAAGGTTGCCACATTCCGGCTCCGTGCAGTTATTGGCAACTCGCCGCAAGTTAGCGTACAGTTCTTTTGGGACCTTTCCCGCCGTATAGGAGAGTCTGGAGCGCGGTACCCGTTAACATTTAATTTGTATGTATGTTGTATACAAGCGGAGTTGGGGATGCGCTAGTAAATCCCCAGGTTTAGGAGTAGGTATTATAATGCTTCCCATAGGAGGCATGATACTTTATTCACGTTCGGAAAGGTTCTAAAGGTTCGAAATGATCGTAAGTTAAATTGCAGAAAATGCTTCAAAGGATTTGAATATAGATGGATTACTGGAATCATTATACTATAATCAAATGCCAGGATGAAACGGGAAGCGAGTGATGCCTTCTTACTTTTTTGATTATACTCTAATGTGATTTCGTTAGAAGAGCCCAAAATGCTGGTTTCAGAAAAAGAATAATATGAATTTCATTCGAATACTTAAACTTTTGTGAGATAAGGATTTCACGATGAAAAATTCTTATTTCCTATTCGTCAATTTTGGAGTTTCCTCCTTGAGAAACGACTTCCATATTTAGCCTGTGGTATGAAAATTTCAAAAGGAGTAAAATCGAGCATTATTTTCACTTCGAAATTATTAGTAAGTATATCGTTGCAAATATTAGGGTATACCAGCAACAGACGATGCATGTAGGTACCTATAAGTTTTTATATTAGTAGGGGATCGCAAGCAAGGTCGACCTTCACTCATCTGCTTGCCAGATAAAAATAATTTCTTATCAAATAAAATATGTTTCTGAACACACCGACAGGGTTTCCGTAAAAAAACTGTTCATGGCTATAATTAATTAAAATTACAAAGGGTAATTTTCCTATCAAAATTCACCGACGTGCTTGCCAAACGAAATATATATTATAATTAAGGTAATTTTATTGCATATGGAGTAGTATAGGGTTGCCTGCAAAAATCCGTTCATGAATATGGGTTGCCGGGCTTTTAAATTAAAAAATTTGAGCGAGCAAATAGTACAGGATTCTTGTAAAAATAATCGGGTTGAGCCGGAGTCAATTCCGAAGTTAACGAAATTTTGAGGATTTATTTGGGGATGATAAAGGGTATGCATACTCTATCACCTTTTATTGAGTTTGAACGTGTCAAAGTGTAATGTTGTGACTTTCACTAGGAAAGTGGATATATTGAGGTCTGATTATTCCGTCGGTGGTCGGGTACTTTCTCGTCTCGATAGGGTGAGGGATCTTGGTGTGGTGTTTGATCAGAAATTCTCCTTTATTCCACACGTCTCCCAGCTTGTTTCATCTGCCTCGAGAATGTATGGTTTCATTATTCGCAATGGCAAGTATTTCAAGAACTCTTCAACTTTTATAAGTCTTTTTCATTCTCTAATACGTAGCAAATTGGAATATAGTAGCATGATTTGGCATCCTATTTATTTTTGTCATCAATACCATCTTGAGGCTGTTCAGAGAAGGTTCTTGAAGTTCTTGGTTTGGAGGAAGGACAAAGTTTATCCACCGAGAGGAGTTAGTCATGAAGCATTGTTGAGTCGATTCAATGTAGTTTCATTGCAGGCTAGGAGAGAAATATTATGTCTCAAATTTTCATATAAATTACTGCACAACAGTATTGACTGCCCTTCACTCTTGTCTGCTCTGAGATTTCGTGTTCCGAGGCAAGCTTCCCGTAATTTGGAACTATTCCACCTAGAGACTCCACGAACTCGTTAATGCAATCTCCCATTTGGTACATGGGACATACATTCAATTCAGTTGCGAGTGAATGTGACGTTCAATTTGATTCACTTGCAGCTATTGTTAGGAGTTATGTACTTAAGTTGAATTGGAATCTAATTGAATTGGATTGAATTAAGTTAAGCTAAGTAGTGTTTCCGTTACATCTTAAATTATTTAATTATTATATTTTTTACTATGTAATTTTCTGTTTTCTTGTTATTGTTCTTGCTACTGATTTAAATAATAAAAAAGCTTATTTTTTGTATTAGGTTTAGTTTCAGCTTTCGGGATACTGTTTGATATTACTTTTGCATTAATTTTGTTTTGTTTCATTCTGTTCATATTAGTTTTTTCTTTTTGTCTCTGGCGCTGTGGTTTGATTTCTTTTCTATTTAGCTATACTTTAATTATTTTCTGTAATTGGGTTTTATACCTGTTGGAAATAATGAACTTATTATTATTATTATCACCTTGTGTCTCGGGTATCATTGGGCCAGAAATAATTTCAATGAATTTTGATGAAAAGTTAATGCCTTTTCACGTGTTTGCCAGATTTTCGCTTAACCACATGTTTCAGAGGATATGGGAAGAAAACCTGTAACGGCTTGAAAAAATCGCAGTTTTTTTGCCCCACTGTCAAAAGCTCCGAGTCCTCGTGTTCAAAAACTCAACAAAGACACCCTTCTATCATTCCCAAATAATTGCTCAAAATTTCGTTAACTTCTGAATTGAGTCCAGCTCAACCCGATGTTTTTCACAAGAATCCTGTATCATTTGCTCGCTTAAATTTTTTAATTTAAAAGCCCGACAACCCATATTCATTTGGCTATTCAATAGGAGACATAGCAAGACCTAGCTACAAGCATTACGGTCTCCTATTGAATAGCCAAATCGATCATACTTCAAGCCCCGTTCTCAATCTTTTCAAAATTACCGAACTACCTGACTAGCAGTTCTGAATTGGTTTTTCCTATTCTAATAATTATTTGTAACCATCTTTCTATTTACCACTTCTACATAATTTGTCATCTCCCTATTCTTGTTTTCGATATAACAGAGAAACATAGTTAGTTTGCCATTAGCATCTGAAGAAGGTGAAGTTCCACCGAAACGTGCGTCATGCGTTATTTCTCTAAATAAATATGTAAATTGTTATTATTAACCATTGTTTTAATATACATACAACAGTAACCTAACTGTCGATTAGTGCTTTTAATGAAAGCGCTATACTTCCGAATGATCATCAGATAATTTTCCTTTCTGATCTGGGAAAGGTTTTAGTGAAAAAACTTCTATTATTCGGCAGAAGGAGAGTGTAAAATTGAACCTATGGATGCCATATCCACTATAATACTTCTTTCTCAACTTTGTGTGAAAGTGTAATTTGGCACTTATATCAAGTTATTGCGTCTGTAATACAAAAAATTTTGTTCTGTTATTTCCTCATACGTTATTAAATTATTTAGCGATTTTTATACCACCATAATTTTTGATATTTA